>PVKN010023704.1:0-14673 GCA_004027915.1 Capromys pilorides
TTTTTTTTTTTTTAGTCATCCTACTTGCTTTAGTGGCATTTCTCTGCTGAAGTAATAAAGGAAAAATGAGATTCTATGTTCAGAATTTGAGGAGGAAAATAATTTTTAAATTTTTATTGATTTTATTAGTACATGTTTGCAGTTCGTGCAGTTTACAATCTTCTTGAGTAGTTCCATGTACGTATTTCAGCTTTTCTTTTAACCTTCTTTCTTTCATCTCCCCTCACCATTTTCCTCCAGTGCCCCACCCTCTTTTTCATACCTGTTAATACTATTTGTCTTAGCTCTTGCTATGATGTATAATGTTTACATTAGGAAGTAAGTTTTTAATATAAGTAAGCATGTCTTTAGTTGCTCTTTCTGCTTAGGGTCCTCTCAGAATGTAACATTTTGTGTTCCTTTTAGGTATAAGGTGCTTTTAGTGTATTTTAGATACCTTTATAATTGAAAAGCAGATTTTCCGGTTTGACTGAATTATGATGTCAGCACTTCACTGGGAAAAGAACCACACCATAAACAGTGAAATGTTCTTTGAGCAGTAAAAGAAGGCATGTGGTCACCTGTAAATACCACTTGAGCTTACAGTGAATTTTCACCTGCTTTCCTTCTTACTTGATACTTTATTTGTCCCACCAGAGCATAACAAAATTACAAAATAATTGTCTTACCTTATTGTAGTTCAGACCATTGCATAAAGTTCTCCAGTCAATTCTAACCCATTTTCTGGAATATTTCAGACTTTACAAGACAGTTCAGGAAGCATCTCCTTGACTGGAAGCAGTGACCTTCAGCTCGCAATGCCTGTGGGTGAACTTGCCGCTCAGGTCCCTTGTTTGTGTTTTGTTTATATACAAGACAGATAATGTGGCATGTATTGCAGTATTTAATAGATTTAAGCATTCTGTGTACCTATATCCTTATTGTACTTCATGGAGTTCTCATGTTTTGATCCATTGGCTGAGTTTTAGCTTTGTGACCAGGGTTGTGTTTTATTTTTCCCTCCAAAACCACAAGCAAGAGCAATTGACAATGAAATTTGGTTACTGCTCCTTAAGTGAAATAATTTTTAGCCTTATTATTTCATTGAGAACTCTTCAACCCAGGTTCAAGTCTTCATATGCCAGTTAGTCTGTTGATGTCAACTGTGGAAACGATGTATTATTTGACTGCTCAGCAGAATTCTGAGATAACATTCTTGGTGAATGTTCCAAACGAGGGCCGTGTAATTGTGCACCCTATGACTCTAAATATTTGTGTTGGAAAATAGTCTGTTTACACTAAATACCACCGTACAGCTGCCTGTGTAGAGTTTAAAAAGAAAACCCAACTATGGTGGTTCTGCTACAGCTCATTTTGGGGGATGTTTGTACTTTTTTGGGCATTTTACCATAACAGAAATAGTAATGCTTAGAACATGAAAGAGAGTGATTTTTCAGGTTTATGTCTGATCTTGTAGAAAGAAATATGAGGCTATAAGTTTTAAGCAGAGATTTGTTTTTTTAATTATTTTCAAAATATAATTTTGAAAAACAAAACACAAAAATTAAATTACCACTCTTGAGTTATTCCAGAACTTTCTGAAATCACAGCATTTTTAATGTACTTTAATCCTTTGACCCCAAAGTAATTTCCTAAATAGTAAGGATTTTTGTTTGTTTCTGTTATGGTACTAGGAAGAAATGAAACCCATGGGACTCTACCACTGAGCTGCACTCCAGACCTTTTTGGTTTTAATTTTGAGGCAAGATCTCCCAAGTTGCCCAGCTTGACTTCAGACTTGACAGTCTTCTCTTCTCAGCCTTTTGAGCATGTGTGCCATAGTGTCTGGCTGCAGTTTTGTTACCATATTTGAACTTTGTTTCAAATTTTCTCACTTGTGAGTAGTTGAAGTTTTGAACTAGACATTCTTTTTAAGGACAAAATTGGCTGTTTGCTTTTCTTATTTATAAAGATATAAGTGAGATCGTAAAGTTTACCAGGTTCGTATGAATTGTATGCATAGCACTGTAGCAAAGTAATAAATTTTATCAGGAAAAAAAGATTACAATGCTTAAAGATTGGTAGTTTCACATTCATATTGTTAAAATATGGTATTAATTCTAGAAATGATTGAAAGTTCATGCTTTCTGAAATTAAGTCTAAAACTACTATAATTTCTTTCTTTCTTTTTTGGTAGAAGACTCAAACTCAGGACCTTGTGGCTTGCCATGCAGGTGCTGTGCCACTGAGCTATATCCCTGGCTCAATAATGTAATTCTTAATTCCTTAATACATCCATGTATGAATTATTATTGATTAAACTAAAGATAATAAGTCCATATTGGTGAAAGATCATGAAAACCAGTCATGTATTACAGATGTTCCTAGATAGTGCTTCATAATATGTAACTATAATTTTTAAGTCTCTAAAACGTGTGATAAAAATCTTTGTGCTTTATGATAATTTGAAAAGTTCAGTGTTGTAATTAAGCTAGCTATCATTAGTAAAAGAACTACTCATCTTGGTTTTTAAATCTTTGTTTTACTAGCTGTAGTACCAGCTTATTAGTGGGTGATGGCCAGTATTTAAAAGAATGTGAGAAGTCAAAGAGTAGAATAGAACAAAAGAGAATAAAGTAGAATAGAGAATGTTAATGTAATTTTACTGAAGTAAGTGCTGTTTAGTGGTACTTTTTTAATTGTTTGAATAAATTGTGTCATGAAGTCATAGAGCTCTGTTAGCAACCATTGGGTGTCGTGATGCAACTGGGTGGCCTCATGCCCTTGCAGTTGTCTAAGAAGACCATACGCAAAACAGACTGCTGGCAAATTGTAATTGGAAAGTTCTGGTGCTATGTCTTCCCTGACCAGTTTATGCTTTTTCAAACGGGAACCCTTGTGACTTGCTGACCAAATCTATATTTGACAAGAAGCTGATAGGGGAAACTATTAATATACTAGATAACAGAATCCTAATCCAAGAAAAAATTTTAAATATCATATTGCATGTTGAATCTAAATCAGAAAGAATTCAGTAGGAATAATTCTTCAGTTCTGTAGAATTTAGGCATATCCCTAAATGCAGTAGTAGCCAGTGAGTGAAGATGGGGCTTGCCACAGAGTGTATGTGAAAGACAAGTTCAAGAAAGCTTTTTAGCTGTTTACTGTGGCTGGGGGAGGAGCAGTGCTGAGGACTGACCCCAGGACCTTTGCACTGGGGCACATTGTCAGCCTCCCTTTTTATTTATTTATTTGTTTTTTAACTGAGTCTGTGTCTTACTAAATTGATTAGTTGCCTGGGCTGGTCCTAAACTTAATATGTTACTGTCTCAGCCTCCCAGGATGCTGGGATCACAGGTTTATTCCATCTTAATAAGATGATTAATGGAGTTTAAGACTACATTTATGAAATATATGGATAAGTAGTCTTGGCTTGCCAAATCCAATGTAGACATGGAATGTTTGGAACACCACACTGAGGGAGACAGTGACAAACTGGAATGCCTGTGGAGAATAGTTGGAAGACTATCTGATGGAGTCATGTTCTTTATCTTTATTTGTAACAGAACCTTAGTGTCCTACTACTTTTCTCTCCTTGCTGAGAAAAAGTACCCAAAACCCAAAGTTAAGTGAGGAAAGATTTATATATCTCGCTTGTAGAGTCTTCAGTCCATAATTGGCTGACTGAGCTATAGTGACATGGCATACAGACATCGAAGAGGAAAAACAGTTCTAGGCAGAAGGTAGCAAAGCAACAAGAGATAAGACAGGTCTCTTTCTGTGTCTTGTATTATATTCAGGATACCAGGATTTGGGCGGTGCCAACCCAGTCAGTGGACTGATTTGGTCATCACTCACCCTTAATCCTAGCATCGCACTGTGATTCTGTCACATACTCTAGATTCAGCCGCCTCTGACAAAGTCCCTCTTGTGACTGTATGAGGCCTTCAGGAGACATCTAGACACAAGCTGCAACTCTTAGCTAGGTAACATTATAGGAATGTTATTGCCAGCTATGCTAAATGTTTCAGAGATTGAATGTAACCACATGGCACTTGCTCCCAGACAGTTCACAGCTAGTGTAGAGGTGCTGATGTCTACAGTAACAAATCTGAGTAGACCATCGTAATACTTTGATTTCTTTTTTCATGATATCTCTCATTTTCAGTTTATGTCAGTTCTGGTTACCTCCATGCATAGACTATGAGGTTACAAGTTTACCTCAAATATTCCTGCCTGATACCAACTGAAATGGCTGCCCAGGTTTAATGGTATAGTTTGTCAACTTCTAGTTCTGGTGTTTATCTTTGGCTGCAACTTGAATGAGGTTGAGGAATGGGCATTTTGTCACATCATTAGTTGGATTCTGTTCCTAAAAGGAATGCCTATTCAATTTTTAATATAGCCTCAGAGTATAAGCCTATAATTTTTAGAACTCATCACAGTTAAATAGGTTTCTTTTACATGTGGTCAAGTACAGTTTTCCTGTATAAAAAATATACTATCCAAACCCAAAATAACTTAGTTGGTGAATAACTGAAGAAAACTAAGGAATTCTTGTGTTACCGTGGGCTTCTTGATATCTTTCTTGTCCAAAACACAATAGTATTATAAGGAAAACAGCCACCCTCCAAACTGGATGATATATTACAATATTTTTTTGTTTGTTTGTTTTCTTTTCTTTTTGCAGGACCAGGGTTTGAACTCATGACCTTGCATATGCCAGGCAGGCACTTGTGCCATGGAGCTATCTTCCCAGCCCCTATATTACAATATTTTTAAGTTAGATTCTACTAGAATGGCTTCTTTAAACATACCATTGTTTAGGTATAAATAACACTTAACATATGCAAATATGAAATATTACATTCATGTTCCACATGCCATTGCAAGCCTAGTAGGAAATCTAGTGTTTTTAAAGCACAAGATTTACACATAAAACTATAAGCAAATTAAATATTTGGACTTTAAGTGGTGAAGTTGAATGCAGTTACCAAGCAAAGAGAACATGTTTGAAAAAGACAAAAGCTAGAGGCTGAGGATATGATGCAGCAGCACAAGCATCTGCCTGGCAAATGCAAGGTCCTGGGTTTGATTCCTGCTAACCTCCCCCCCCACCCCAAAAAAAGTGAGAAGACAAAAGCTAAAGGGATAATATTCATAATTATACAATATTCTGTAATCCATAAGAGAATGATTCCAAATCTAGTAGATTAAGGGGTGGTAGAAATGTGCAAGTAATTTACAATGCAGGTACAAATACAAAATATGCTGCCAGTAATCAGCAGTTTGAATCAGAAGATTTATCAAAGATGGGAAAAGGCAGAGATCAGGAAGATGGCAGTTTTAATTGGACAGACTGGCAAACATCAAAGGATTCATAGGGCTTACTGTGGTCAGCTGGTGAGAAATGACTGCCCTTCTGAGTAGTTTGTTGCTGGCTTTGCAAATTTGCCTGGGCTTTTGGTATGAGTTAAGAATCTGTGTTTTGACCCTCTCAGACTGCTACCTTATCTGAGTCATTCTCAGTCTTTCTTGGCTTCATTTTACTCTCAGGTCTGGTTTACAAAACATGCACAGAACATTGTGTGGTCTTTCTGTAGACAGAGCAGTCCTTTGTTTAGTTGTCCAGGTGGGCAGATCAAGAATCACTTCCTCAGTTTTTATAAAGATGAGCAAAGTGATATTTCATTTCAATAGCTATCCTATGTCAGACAGGTCTGGTTGGAGAATTACAGGTTCTTTTCTCCCACTCATTTTGTATGTATCTTTCCAGTGTCTTAAGTAAAGCTGAGTAGATCTGCAGAGAAAACCAAAAGCATATACAGTAATGTATTAAAAATAAGAGCAATAAAAAGACCTTGGTCTCTTTGCTGAAATAGTTAAGAACAGGCTGTCCTTTGAAGAAATACTAAGATGTTGACCTCTGCTTACTCAGAAGCATGACAGTGATTGGACATTTTCAACTAAGACAGTAAATTTACTTTTATAGTTCAGTTATTAGAAGTATTTTTGTATGGAGTTTTTAAAAATAATCAAATTTTAGCAAATTACATTTGTACAAGTTCATAGATCTTACCTTTATGGTGTTACTAAGCAAATTTAGAAATTGCTCCTCATTTTGCTAAACTTATAAGAAGCCACTTTAGAAGATATTCCCTTCTTGATGGCTATTTTTTTCCTGAGCACACTACCTTGTCTTGATATAACAAAAGACATTGGCAAACTACTACTAGAGCCAGCACTCAAATGGGGCTAAAAGCAAATACTTTATGAAAAGCAGAAGTCAAAAAGGATGTGTGTGTGTGTGTGTGTGTGTGTGTGTGTGTGATAATTAGTACTTAGAAGAAGGAAGTCACAGATCTGTAATGCATTCATAATTCCTAAGAGTCACTTAGCTGTGTTCAGCTTGGTGAACAACTTCCAACCATATCTAAGTAAATTCCAGAGCTGCCTAGGTGAATATTTATACATGCCCTACCTTGTTCCAGAAATGTTTAAAGCAGCTCGAAATACTCTGTTGAACTTATAACTCTAGTCTTGCAAATCCATAATGACTTCATGTTATGCCAAAATTGCCACAATAAAACTTGACAATGCTATTATGATTCTCTCAAGTGTTTGACATTTAACATGCCATTCCTGTTTGTAAAGTTAACATGTAGGGCATTAACCTACATGTGTAACACCCCTTTTACTGGATATGCTGCTTTTTAAAAATCCTTGTGAAATGACTTTTCTCTAAAAAGTCAACTAAAGAAAAACCCTTTCCTATACGCAGGCATGTATTTTTCAGACACTTAAACTTGTGTGAGTACTATTAAAGTTGCATAAGAACTATTTAGTACTGATGGAATTAACTGGTCCATATGATAATATGGATATGACAGCCTGGAAACTCTTCCAACAGTAACCTACCTGTACCTCTAAATTCTTCTAAAAAGGTTTAAAAATATAGAAATCTATGGAAGCCTCTCTCAAAAACTTTCTTCTGAAAAAATAATATAAGCATATGCCTAAAGGAACAGTCCAAAGAGCAAATATACGAAGATCTTGGCCACTGCATATGTTCCAGGTACTTGGTTGGGAAGGTAGTGTATAATATTACCAAGTTTCCTCTGCAGTATGTATCTGAGACTTAGTAGACTTAGTAGAAGAGGGACTTATATTTAAAACTGTTTTAATAGCCAGTTTGTTTTAAGACATAGTGGGTATTCCCAGATAGGGGTTATACTCACGTTAGCATTGCTGCAGTTTCCAAGAATAATTTCAGTGAGTATTACAGCCATTGCCACACACCTATTTCCTTTCTCTCTTCTTTCTTTCTTTCTTTCTTTCTTTCTTTCTTTCTTTCTTTCCAGCATGGACTCCTAGTGATTCTCCTGTCATAACCATCCCAGCGCTGGGATTACAGGTGTGTACCACCATGCCCAGTTTTGGTGGCCACCATGGCACTTCTGGGACTGGTTCAGCATGCAGTAACAGGGATTGAACTTGGATCCATGCACTTTCCAGGCAGGCTGTTAGACTGCTGAGCTATTTCCCCAGCTATTTCCTTTATAGATACTCTTTCTATTCTTACATGCCATCAACAAAGTGAGTTTAACTGAATTACAGTAAGCAATAAAACACATAGATCGGAACCGTTAAGAGAGCTCTAAGACCTTAAGGAGGCAAGAAGTTTTTTATTTCAGGAAAAGTTGAAAATGATCATTTTGTAGTTAAGTTTATTTTTGTCTTTTTTTTCCCTTCAGTACTGAAGGCCACATGAATGTTAAACAAATGCTCTGCTCTACCTTGAGTCTTATCCCAAGCCCCTAAATTTAAGTTTTAACTTCATGGAAAATAAGGGGGAAAATAGAGCCAAGCAAAACACAGTCAGTGGTGTAGTTCGCTTCATAGTAACTTGTTTAAAGAACCATACTAGTTTTTCAAATAGAAAGTTTCCCGTATTGCTAATTTTTTAAAATTAAGAACATGTTCAGGTACATACATCTAGAAGCCTGACTGGATTGAGAGTGGTAGTAGTTTGAAGGAAAGGCAAGGGGTCAAATATTTGTATAGGCGGTGCCTTGTGCTTTATTGCATTGTATCATGAGACACACTGGTGTCTGGTTGCCCTATTTTTAGTTATAGATCATTGTGTTCTCTCATCAGCCACAAACCCACTACAAAGTTCCCCATCTATCTTTCACCAGATGATCTCCTTGCCTATTGGTGGTTTCCAGATTCATTATTACATCAAGATTTATAGAATGATAATTTCTATTTTCCTGCACTCATTAGCTGTGAATCTTCTATCAAGAATTTTTCCCTATCAACTGTTCTTTTACCTTGAAAGACTGACTGTATAGAAAAAGTACGGTAAATGTGTATGCTCTTCATTTACCAATTTTTGAGGTATAAAATTGTTGCTTTCACAGCCTTCAGTGTGATTAATAAATTTTTCAGTGTTAAGTTTAATTGATTTTAATGCTTTCCTTATAGTACTATTATATATATTCATATATTTGATTTAGATGTCAGTACATTCCAGTCATTTTCTTTTTATGCCTAAAAAAATATTATGCCATCCTAGGTCCCTGGGAACCTTTTCACTTTTTGTTTGGTTGGTTGGTTGGTTGGTTTTTTGTTTTTAACCTTTTCACTTGTGCTTTTCTGTCTTTTGGCACCGCCTCATTAGTATTTGCTTTCTAAAGTAACAATGTCCCAGGTTCATCTTCCATATTTTCTTTTCTTTTCATGGGGGTTCTCATTACTTTTTGTGGAAAATGATCTTAGTCTTTTAAATACTATTTCAAAATTTCATTATCCATATTAGCCTTTGATATTTTCTCCCTTAATCAGTATATGCCTCTGCATAGAAGCATCATAAGTGGATTTACAATATATATGCAATTTTGTATGTGTAATATTCTCATTTAAGAGAAATTGCTGATGTTTTTTCGCATCTAGAAAGCTTCAGAAAAATCATTTTAAGTAACTTTTCAGTAAGCTGTATTTTCTGAAGATTTCAGTTTTTTTGTTTTTTGTTTTTGTTTTTTTAAACAGTCAGTGCCATTTATTATACATGCAGAACAGCCTCTGAGACCCAGGGGTTCTCATAGTGAGTTTGCTTGCCTGTATTTTTTTTTTTTTCATTTTCTTTTTTGCTTCAAAAAGATTCTTCTAAGAGCGTGCTCACAAGGAAGACAAAAACAAAGAAATTTTCAATAAAATGAAGCAAACAGGAAAAACTGAAAACAGCCTACATCTGAAGAACAGTGTTAAACTCACCAGACATAAGCCACACCATGCTCATCCCTTTTAATTTCCTGTTACATATACTGAGGAAACCCAGAACGTTAGGTTCCAGGGCTGCAATGCTCTGAGGTTCTAGCTCAGGACCCTTCTTTGTGACAGGTTCATGCACACATACATACCCACACACACCACTAACCCAGGCAGTTACACATGCATGCACATGTGGCTAGAGATCCAGGAGGCAGAATGGGAAAAGGAAGGACTAATCAAAGATATGCCATCGACTGGAAACTGGGGACTAAGATAACCTTTCTGTTGCAGGCTGAATAGGAGTCAAAATTAGAACAGAGAATAAAGACAAGATGCCCAGACAAGAGGCTGAGTAGACGAAAAGAGAAAGATGCAGGGAGAGTTTCAGGAGAGCAGCCTTAGAAGGGAGGCCTGTCTTTATTGGGAATTCAGGCAGGGAACTTGTGACTCCAGTGCTATGCTGAGACTGAATGAGTATCCTCAGCCTTTCCTCTGTGTCCTGTTTCCCAACCTAGAGGGAAACCAAAACCCCCACCCTCCTCCCTGCCCACTCACTCACACTCTTAAATTAAGATCTTTACCAAAGTACTGAGAAATGAACCTGTCCTCCCCAGCACACACAGAATATTAGGTCCAGCGTAGGCCAAAGTCAGGCCAAGTACAAGAAGCTTCAGTAACTCTCCTTGGTGGAACCAAAGTCAGAGAAGCCCATCACAGCTGCCATCTCATCATCATCCTCAAATGTCAAGTCTTCCTCAGCTCTCCTCTTCTTTTCCTTCTCTTTCTCTTTATGTATGCCTTAGCCTTCTCTTCCTTTTCTCTGAGTTCCTTCATCCTTTCCTCAGAGTCATAATCCTTTTGTTTCTCTTCCATCTTTTTCTTGTTGACCTCAAAACGTTTCTTCATCTGATCCAGCATAGAACATTCCACCCCCATAGTCATGCCCAGGTTTTGCTGATGTTTCTTTCCATTAATGTGATCGAGGAAGTTGATGGAGTCACAGACGTGGCCGTAATATCCTCCCATCTCAGACTGTGGAGTGGTCTTCATAATGACAGGTGTCTTTCTAAGCTTGTATTCCAAGTTCACTTTGTAGTCCCTGTGCCACAGAAGCTCCCACTTGACTGGCTGCACTGGTTTTCCATCCTTTTTTGCTCACTCTTTTCTGTGAGACTTCTCAGCAAGCTTCTCATATTCATTTTTGTCCTACTTTCGGCAAAAGTCCCAAGTTTTTGTCCCACTGCGTGACGCCATCTTCATCAAGAAGTCTTTTTCTCTTATTTTAGAGACCTATTAAGTTGCCATATTTGTACCTAAATTTTCCAGAAGTAATTGATTATTAGGACATATTTGCAGAAGTGTGATTGAAGAGAGGAACATTTTTAAAACATGAATATATTCATTGCAATATGAAAGATACCTAACACTGCTTGAAAGTTTGCCAAAACTCAATTTGAAGTCCCAACTCTTCCACTTTATTAACTAACTTCATGGTATTAGAACAAACCATTCAGTCTTTGAGCCTAAGCCTTATTTTTACTAACTTACAGAATAGAAGTAATAGAGCTTCTCTTAGTAGTGAAGGTCAGAAGAATCCCACTCTGTTATTTTTTGTTAGCATCAAAAACACAGTTTGTTTTACAAATGTCCCAGAAGTCTATGTCATGTAGCACTTTCTGTGCATAAGACAGTGAAAGATGAAATCAAGGTAGTCCATGTTTCCATGGAACTTACAATAACAAAGGAAGATAAGTAAGTGTGTCTTTCCTTGAGGTAATAAGTACTAGACTGAAGAGAATGAGATGAGGCTAGGAGAGGGGAGCAGGTTTTGGAAAGAGTGATCAGAGATCATACTGATTGGGCATCATGTGGGTGGAAGTATGAAAGAAATAAGGGGGAGAGCCATAACTTGTCCTCATAGTCCCCCATGAATGTAGGATATATGCTTAGACCCAAAAATATCAATGAAGGGAATGAGGCTAAATCCTAGAGTGTACATGCGTTGTATGTGTGTGTGTGTTTATGTCTCAGGTTTGTTTGTTTGTTTGTTTCTGTCTGTCTCTTATTACTGGGACAAATTACTCAAAATGAAGGAAGAGAACACTTACTTAGCTCACAGTTTATGCAGACCATACTCAGCTGGCTCCAAGGCAGAGTGGCACATGGCAGAGGGCAGCAGCTCATGGCAGCAGAAAAGAGCAAAGGGAAGAGCAGTGGCTGTGGCAGCTAGCAAGCCTCTCTTCCCCTCCGTTACATTTGTATGTAGATTACCCACCCCAGGGTGGATATAGCACTTGCACCCATAATCCTAGCATTGGATCGTGCATTAATCACAAACTCTAGAATCCATCCCAATGACTGCATGAGGCTTTGGGGGCCAAGTAGAAACAAGCCATAACTCTGTGTGCGTGCGTGCGTGCGTGCGTGCGTGCGTGCGTGTGTTTGGTACCAGGAATTAAACTCGGGACCTTGTATTTGCCAGATAGGTGCTGAAGCCTGGAGTGAGGGAGATGAAAACAGAGAAACAGACCATAAAGAACCTTGTAATATGGTCAGGAATGTGGGTGCTACTAAGTGAAATGAGAAGTCAGCTGGGCTTTAGATTAAACAGAGAAACAATACTTTGGAAACAGATCTACAGTACTGTAAATATTGCTGATACTATGGCCTTTAACTACAGCCATCTGGTTTACTGTCTAGGCTTTGGAAGAATTTTAGTATAGCTCCTGCTGGATTTCATTGGCCCTGAACATCTGAACACAATTTATTCAAAACATGTATTCATCACAAAACACACTCCAGTATCTATGCTCTAAGCAGTTGATTTTGGTTTTGACAGTTAATTTAGAGATACATATGGAGCTGAGGCATCATATCTTATTTGTGCCTGAGAGGACAATGCCTCTTGTTTTTCCAAAAGCTGAATCAAGGCCCTAAAAAGAAAGGTACATCACTCCTTTTAATCTGTTACATATTGCTAAAAAAAAAGTCTATGCGATAAATACCCTGTCTACCCATTTTAGTTCAGAAGTGGTAATCATGAATCTAGAGAGGCAAGGGGAAACTTTCCTGTAACTATTCAAATTTTGCTATGTGCAGATGCTGTGCGAAATACTTTTCAGCACATTTAAATTAATGTAATTCTTATGTCACACTGTGAAGTAGCTACTATTTTTCCCAAACCAAAGTTAAGGAAAGTGGATTTAGAAAAGTCTTAGGTCAGTTAAGGCATGGTGAGGTCAGAATTTGAACTCAGGCTATGTTTAAAGTCCATGTAATTAACTACTATGCTCTTTGTAATTACCAGGATTACCAAATAGATAGTCAAGAGCCTAACACAGTTTCTGTATATATTCACCAGGTAAGTAGCACTAACCTTGGAAGCAGGGTATTAGGCTTTAGAGCTAACTTTAAAGAAGGGGGGTATTCATGTGTGTAGCTACATTTCACATTTTCCATGACTGCTTAAGTACTTCAGTAGTTCCTATAAGGCTGGGCGTGGTGGTACAGACCTATAATCTCAGCACTTGGGAGGCTGAGACATGAAGAATAACATGTGTTTGAAGCCAGCATAAGCGAGTTCATGGCCAAACCTGAACTGCATGGCAAGACACCCTCCCCCCTTTTTTTTCCTCAAATAATAATAGTAACATTACAGATCATTCTGCTGAGACTCCGCCCTCATGACCTAAACACTTGGTTAAGCCCCATTTCCAAGCTTGTACATTGAGGAGTAAGTCTCCAACACATGAATTTTGAGAGACATTTAATTCATAGCAGTCCCCTAGAGGTAGTATTGATTGCACTGAATACCCCTGGCCTGTGTGAAGAACAGTGAATCTATGTTTGGTTTCTGTAGGGAAAGCATCAGAAAGAAAATTGACTGAAATTGTGAACTGGTTGTATGTAAAGTTAAGTCAGTGCAGTTCACTGCAAGGGCTGTGATTGGGTGAATAGTGGATCCATTCCCTCTGAAAGGGAACATAGAAAAAAGAATAGGACTTGAGTGAGGTTTGGATTGCTGGGAGGACAGTGGTAGGGAGCAGCAGCTGGAAATGTAGACTGATGGCAGGAAGTAGATTTCATTTTGTTGTAACCATAGATTGATGTCACCCAGAGGAAACATAAGGTAAATGGAATAGTGAAGGGCAGAATTTTGAAGGACATCAGTGTTGGAGTGAAGATGAGTCATTGAATTAATATAAATGGATGGATAGGTGGAGAAGGTTTGCTTAGAAAAGGTAAAGTGACTTGTGGGGAACATTGCCTGAGCACTGGAACAGAGTAAATGTCCAGTGGATTCTTTCCATGCAGATTCATCATGCAGTGCCCTAAGTGTTCATATGAAAGTAATATGTTAAATTAGTCTTGATTATCAAGCTAAAGTTCCCCTCTAGCTCTTCCTTATCTTGGGAATTCAAACACACACTATTGATTGCCACCAAGAGCAAGTGTACCTCCAGGTTGAGATGTGTAGACATGGGTTTCTACTGGCCCCTTAAGAATCCTGACAGTAAATGGTTTTGTCCAAACTGCATAAACATTTTTCACTCGGCCCAAGTTATCCTGCTGAGATTTGTTGTCAACCAACTGTTTTGAAAAGACAAGAGTTATGTTTGAAAGCTAAATGATTTTTTAATTGTAATGTGTATTTCTGCCCATTTCCTTCATGAACTCTACTTTGTCCAACATATATTTTAGGCTGTTTTAAACAATATTAAGAAAAATTTTGAGCATGAATTAAATTAGCAATTAAAACCTATATGCTAGATGGTTTAAAATGGTCTAGATTTTAAAATTACAACTTTCTCATACTTGCGTTATTACATTGACTCAGAAGTAGTTGGCATATTCAGGAAGCAGAAAGGCTGTCAGCCACAGATGGGTAAATCCTAGGAGGCTGTGGCCAGGGCTTTGGATTTTATTCTAAGACAATAAAAAGTTCTTGAACAAGGACATCCTTGCTTAGTGAGCTGTAATTGCTGCCCCAAATTCCTCCAAATTCTTAACCTAAGCGAATATTGTTGATGATAAGGTTTAAAGAAAAAGGCAGACCAATGGTTGTGATGAAAGCTGTCTTCTGACCACATTAACCACTTGGGCACTTCCATTCTCTCGGGAGTGTTGGTTCCCAAACTCAAGACTGCTTGTGCGTTTCATATCCTTCAGTGTCACAGAACAAGACACTGTCTCTACTCCAGGGAGAAAGCAGTTTACTAGAGAGGGAGGTGCTTTTGCTATAACTTGAACATATCTGAAGGTCATGTGTTGTTTTGTGAATGAATTGACTCCTATTTCTTTTGAATATAGATTTGTCATTCTGCCTTCAGTTCAAATGTTTGGTGGATAGTGCTTTTTAGGTATTAAAGATGAATTGTTTTGTCAACTGTATCTCTTAAATTTAGGGCTTATGTTTATATA
>PVKN010023705.1:0-14875 GCA_004027915.1 Capromys pilorides
AAACAAGCACGGGTGAGCGCGTGGGCAGGCGCCGGGGTGCGGCCCCTGAGAGCAAGGCGCAGAACTCGGGGGCCCTCGCCTTTCGTCACCAGGTCAAGCGCTGCGACTGCCTTTTCCAAATGTGTGGCCCCATCTCTTCTCTGAAGTGCACGCCGCTGGCTTCCTGTGACCACCTCGCCTCTCCAAGAAGCACTCAGGCCCCTCCCCGAGCCTGGCAGCCTTGAACAACACGGTGCTGCCCTGAAGCCTCTGGCGTTGGTGTGCTTGGGACAGAGCTGGTGGGTGGAGTTCTCACAGTCAAGAAGCCGGGGTCTGCATTAATCCGGGATGGGGTTTGCATTCCCGTCCCCAGTGACTCCTCTGAGGCTTTCAACATCAGCTCCAGGAGAAATGGTTCCCGGCTTAGGAGTGGAGAGAAAAGTCTCCGGAACAGAAGCATGTGCAGGTGAGATGCTTCTTTTGTAACTCTGACACTTAGCAAAGCGAAGTCATTTCTTGGGTCCAGAAAATTCCAGTGGATAATGGAAAGCAAAGGTGAAGGAGAGCAGTCGCCTGCATGCACGCCAGCCTGTGCCCTGCGCGGCGTCGGCAGCGAGCTTCCCTCCCGCAGACTCCAGGCCCTCCTGTGCCCACAGATGCTGGTGGCGCCTTTCATGGGTGCTGGGACTCTGGCACACAACAGTCTCTCCACACAGGAAAGCTGGGGCAGACGGCCTCGAGCGCCCGGTTCATCTGTCTCCTGAAAGGTGTGTGACCTCGGTCACGTTAGCGTCTGGGACTGTCAGGACCTGTCCTGTAAGCTGGCAGGAAGCGCTGCTCTGTGACAGCTGCTTCTGCCCTGCTGAGCCGTGGGCATGAGCAAGCTGTCATGTAGGGAGGCTGTGCCAGGGCCTGGGAGACAGCTGCGCTAAAGTCCCCTTCAGAGGAGGGAGACAGGAACGGTGTTCCTGCACATGCGCTGCCACTGTGCTGCCTGGTGACCCCAGCACCTTGGGGGAGCATCAGTGCTGGACCGCTCTGGCCCCTGCGCCCCCCTGATGCCACGGTGCCTTCCAGCCTCCGTCCCGATGGGCATCTTCTTCACCCCAACTCTCCTGCCCAGTGTGGGGCCCCCACTGGTTCTTCTTTGCTCAGTCTCAACTGGAGCATCTCCATCACAGAGACACTGTCGTTAATCAGATTCAGCTCCCTCTTCTGGGGCTGTGAGGACCTGTGCGTTCCCTGCAGGGACACATAGCCCAGGGAAGTGCTGCTCACACACACACACACACACACACACACACACACAGCCCTGTGCACAAGGCCTGTGTTGGGCTCACTGACCGAGCCCTGAAGCAGCAGATGGTCAGCAGTGCATTACTGACCTCAGCTGCCCGCTCCAGGGTGCATTGCCCATCCCCGTGTTTGGCAGTGCCGGGTGTTCAGGACCTGGATGGGAAGTGGAGGACTGTGGTTAAAGTGGGGCCCAACAGAAAGGTCTTTTCTCAGTGTCTTTTTCCTTTTCCAGCTTTGTTAGTACATGTTTAGTAGCACACAATGATTTCATTCCATGTGTGGAGCCAGTACGTGTATGCAACGCATCTTATTTCTTTTTCACCCACTTCTCCTTCCCTGCCTCCTTTTCCATCTCCTCCCCATCCATAAAAGAACGTGTCTTTGTGCTCCAAGCCCTGTATACAGAGGGACCAAATAGCTGCACAAAGACTGATTGATGGGTTGAGCTGCACAGCCAGGCGTCCGCCTGCAAGTCCCTCACATAACCACACGGATCAGCTTTGGCCTTGCTGGGACTCAGGACCCAGCATGCGCAGTTCCAAGGAGGGGAGGTTTAATTTGAATCTCGATACAGGGCGTTCAGTCCATGGGCAGCCAGCTCTGTGGCAGGGGCACCATGGTGGATTGGTGTGGCATTGGCCAGGAAGCAGGGACAGAGGGGAGCTGAGGACAGGCACACACTCTTCCAGGTCACCCCCGGTGGCCTCACCAACCGGATGTCCCCCGCTGAAAGCACACTTAGCGACCCATGAGTCATTGAGCTCGGCACCCTGCTCAGTCACCTTCCAGAGCCCCACACTGAACCTGGGGGCTCTGGAGCAGCATTTGCCATCTCAAAACTGACAGAAACCTTTGCTGAACAGGACACAGAGCAGAAAACCCCATGCCACAGAACACCTAAGCTTGAGTGTGGCTGGTGCAGACAGATGGGGACCGAAAGACTTTGAAACCCAGCCTCGAGCCCTCGGGACAGGGCTCCGCGTCTGTCATTTTTATGTCATTTATCGCTTTACCTCATTCCTTCTTTGCTGAAAGTCAGGAGTCAGGTACAGAGCTTGTGGCAGGGGCTGCTGGTTTTGTGTACACGACGAGAGGGTGACTGTTGTAATGTTATGTGTCAGTGCCGAAAGGAACAACGAGAAGACCTGATGAAGGTAGCTCAGAGGACCCACTGAGATTCGTTCCTCAGTGAGCTGAGAACCCCTGAAGCAAGCCAGCTTTATTTAGGGTAGTCAGCGTGATCTGGTGCACAATCACTTCAGCAAAGGAGGACCACGTGCCCAGTCACGAACGTGACCACAGTCTCATTAAAGTAAAGGAGGACCACATGCTTAGTCACGAACGTGACCACGATCTCCATTAACTACCATCCATTCCCTATCAAAGGGTTCATTCAGGGGTCAACCAATAGCATTCCAAACAAGGGAGAAATCAACAAACAGAAAGCCCACAGGTGAAGCTGCCATCCATCACCTGGAGTCTCGGCTTTCCAGGGTTCCCTCATTCCAGCTTTCTGGGATTTTCAGTAACAGACCACAGCTGTCCCTGGGCCCCGTTTATTACACTCTGTTTCTTGAAATGCTAACCAGGTTACAGGTAATAGTCTGTAGGTTTTCAAGAAGTGTGAGCATTAAACATGAGAATAAGCGCCCCAGTTCTGAAGAAGGTTAAGGTTCTGAGTGTAGGTGGGGAGGTAGGGCGCACAGGAGACGGTGACAGCGGGTTTCAATGTTGATCAAAATGGTGCAGAAAGAGTGAAAGAGAGACATTGTTCAGTTTGGTAATGTGTGTAATATTATCTGAAGAGGTACCTGTGTCTCCTTCGGCACCACGCATATAATCTAATCTGAAGACATGCATGAGTGCACGGATGTGCATGGGTGTGCACACAGCAGAGAATCAATCGAGTATGGGAAAATAGGATTAACAGGGGAGTCTAGGCCCAGCATATACTTGGTTATTTCTTCAAGTATCCTTGCAAATTTTGGATAGGTTTCACAATTAAAAATCTCACCAGGATTAGGACAGACAAAATCCATAATTTTAACATGCTCCCTTTAGTCCTTCCCAGGAGTTTGAGAAAGCCTTACCTAGAGACCCCCCCTTTCCCACTGGAATGCCCAAGACCCCATGCCACCAGGCCACCAGGCTCCTGGACATCTGAAGGTGACCCTGGAGCCATTTGGCCAGGGCAGGTTCTGCAGCTCTTTCTGCGGACTTTCCAGGCCCTGAAGCCTCAGGTTGGTTTTCCCAGGAGGCAGAAGTGAGCTGGGAAAAGCCCGCCTGCCCAGGTGCCTTTGCGTAGAAGCTAGTGAGGTTGCTGAGGTGAGGAGTAACTGGTACAACTCTCCCTCCCTCCCTCCCTCCCTCTCATTTTATTTTTTTAATGTATTTATAGAGGGTCTACAGGCTCTTACTATACAGATTGGACTCATAGTGATCCTCCTGTTTTCAGCCTCCCAAGTGCTAGGGTTACAGGTGCGCACCACCACGCCCAGTCTTATTCACCATCTCAGTGTGCCCGGGGGCGGGGCTGGCACAGAACACTGAGGATTGAACCCTGGTCCCTGTACCTGCCTAAGCAGGCACTTCAGTCTGCTCAGTTATCTGGCCAGCGCTTCCCTCTTACTTCTGAGGCGAGCACAGGGCTCTCTTCCCCTCCTTTGTTTTCTGCACTCCAGGGCCTGCCTGGCAAACTTGACAGAGGCAGACGGAGGCCTTCCTGGAAGCTCATGAAGCTGAAGCCAACCTGCTGTGACAGCACCGCCACACAGGGCAGAACTGCCATCACCCAGGATGCTATCCCTCGAGGCAAAGCTGGCTTTTCCTGTGTTGTGACCACCAGCACAGGCACAGGCAGCCAGATGGCCCTGGGAGCTGGGCAGGACCCACCTAAGGACTTGGCACCCCCACCAAAAGGAGGGGCTCCTGGACAGGCGATGTGAGCTGCCCTGTCACTGAGGATCAGAAATAACAAGGAAGGGATTTTTCCTGGCAGGCAGGTCTGAGCGTAGCTCACGTCCCACTGCACCTGGAGCAGGTGTAGCAGGGACTCGAACCCATGAGCCGGCCGGAGGACAGTGCTCCCAGTATGAGACTCGGGCACCACAGGCGTGGGCCAATGCCTCCAACAGGGTGGTAAGAGAAGGCCAGGTCTACTGTGGAGACCTATGCACCTGGGTGAGGAGCTGCACACCTGGCTAGAGGATCCAGCCCAAGCAACTACTGCGGTCTGAGTCTAGATGTCGCCCCCAAACCTCATGTGGTCGTGGGGGTGCTTTTCAGAGGTGGCTGGGTCTAGAGTGTGTGACGCTGAGATGAAGGGTCCACAGATGGGTTTGGCATAGTTCTGGCTAGGATTAAGGGTGTGACAGCCAGGATGCGTATGGTGTGGGGGACAGGAAGAGGCTTCTCTCCATTCTCTCCGTGTGCTTGCTGTCTTCTGCCTCCATGAACAGTTCCCTGTCACCACGCCACCTTGTCCTGAGACCAGTCATCATGGGCAGCAACCTGTACAAACTGCATAAAATAAACCTTTTGTCCCTTGACTTTGGATGCAAGACAGCAACTTAGTGGGCCTCTGTGTCAACATAAAAATAAACAGGGACTGGGGTGCAGTTCAGTGCTCAGCCCATGGCTGGGAGGGGCAACCTCCGCGATGCCCATCCTTCAAAACACAGAGATAGGGCCAGGGAGGCAGCTCGGCGGCATAAGCGCCTGCCTGGCAAATGCAAGGCTCCAGGTTTGATCCCGAGTGCCACGTGCCATGTTGGCCCTGGAACTGCAGGTGCACCATCTGGCCCAGAAACCTGGCATCATGAGGCGCACCTGTAATCCCAGTGCTGGGGAGGCTGAGACAGGAGGATCACCATGAATCCAAGCTGTTTAATGAGATGTATCAGAAAGATGACAACAATAATCATTAATAAATAAAACAGATGAAAGAGGGGAGGGAGCAGATACAGAGCCAAGCGCGGCAGTGACAATTCTAAAAGCCACAAGCCCAGGTCGCGCCACGATCATGCACAGGCGCCACCCAGGACGCAGTGCCCTTTGCCTGAGTGACTCCCAGCCTGTGCCAACAGCCCCAGCGGGTCCTCTGGGCCATCGCCTTGTAGCAGTCACCAGAGCTGGTTCATGGCCTGAGCCCAGCAGCCTGGACAAGGGGTGAGCAGTGTGGATTTGAGCCCCGGGCAGGCCCAGCCACCAGGCCAGGCCAGAGGAGAGAAGGGACCCTCCGTCACTGCAGCTGTGCTCTAAGCAGCTCAGGGCAGAACTGCTCGGAGCAGGGAGCTTCGCACCCCTCGTACCCGTGAGGTTCTGCATCAAGTCTGTAAGCTCTCTCTTTGCAAGCCTCTTCTGTCCCCTCCCTGCCTCTCCTTTCCCCACCTCCATGCATGTCTAGCTCGGTCCTTCTGAGCTCCAGCAGCAGCCTGGAAAGTGTTCATCCGCCCCCATCCAAGGATGCCTGATCTCCTAGCAACCCACTCATCCCAGCCTGGAGGTGGATGTGTCACCCAACCTGGGTGGCAGAGGTGGGAACCTGGGAAGGAGCCCTCCTCCTCTTCCTCCTTCTCCTCCTCACAGCCCTAGTGCAGAGCTGCAGCTCCACAGGAATTAATATTACAGAAATGGGACTGCCTGCCCCTGGTTACCTCAGACTGAGCCCTGCAGTTAACAAACCACTCACCAGGGCTGCCGAAGCAGAGATTGCTATGTGAAAGACATTTAATGACACCATACCTAGCTCCTCCTCAGCCTGATTGAAAAACTATGAGAGCCAGACACAGAGCTACAGACCTGGAACCCCAGAACTCTGGGAGGTTGAGGCAGGAGGATCACAAGTTCAAGCATCCCCTGGGCAACTTAGTGACTTACGGAGACCCTGTCTCAGAATTCAGATAAAAAGGGCTGAGGCTGCAGCTCAGTGTGAAGACCCCAGTTTCAGTCCTCAGTGCCTCAAAAAATTAAAACATTTTTTTTTTAAACAGTGCAATAAAATTTCCTTCTAGCTTGCAGGAAAAGTCAGGCCGGTGTACCTTCATGCCGGAGGCCCTGCAGACCCTCAGAGGAATGTCTTTTAGGGCCCACACCTCTCCTAGGATGGAGGAGCCCAGGATCGTATTTTGTATAGCATGGAAACCTGAGGCCAGAAGGAGTTGAAGACTCATCTGGTGGGGGGAGCACGGTCCTCCCCAACAAGGCAGATGCTGGAGGGTTGGACTTTTCTGTTTTGCTTTTTGTTTTTGTCTTTTTGAGACAGCTAAAGGTGGGGTGTCAGGGCAAGGCATGTGGTATAGACAGAGTAGAGTACACAGAGCCCCGAGACCCGTGCTCTTGACCCCAGCGGCAATAGTTCTTCCCAGCTGAGCCAGCTCGGATGGGCAGGACGCAAAAGCAGCACGGTCCTCCCCAACAAGGCAGATGCTGGAGGGTTGACTTTTCTGTTTTGCTTTTTGTTTTTGTCTTTTTGAGACAGGGTCTTGCTTTGAATTTCAGGCAGTCTTAAGCTCACTTTGAGGCCCAGGCTGGTCTTGAACTCACAACAATCTTCCTGCCTCAGCCTCCTGAGTGCTGGGATTACAGACATGCGCCACCACACGGGTCCAAGATTGGTTCTGAGCAGCACAGAGTGGCACACACCTATAGAATAGCACTGAAGAGGCTGAGCCAGGGGGATCTCTACGAGTCCAAGCCCAGCCCAGGTTACATAGTAAGACCCTGAAATAGATAGATAGATAGATGATAGATAGATAGATAGATAGATAGATAGATAGATAGATAGATAGATAGATAGATAGAAGGAGGAAGAGGATGAAGAGGAGGAGAAAGCAAGCAAGCAAGAATTTGACCCTGGCCTGTCCCTCAGCTTCAGTTTCCTTCCCCCCGAGCAACCACAGCAGACGCTGGCCTTTCATTTCAGAGGTTTCTCTGGGAAGTTTTGGTGGCTGTTCCCCTTCACACCCTGTGGCACCATCAGGCCCAGGGCAGGAGAGCTGTCTTTCTGTCTCAGGACTCAGCAACCCAACGGGGCGCTCAGACCCAGGCAGCGACAGGACAAAGCCTCACCTGGACCATCCTGAGGCGGCGCTCCAGAGGCTGAGGCAGGAGGGTCTACACTAAGCACAGGGCACCACGGCAGCCTCTGTGAGTGGTGGAGGAGGGAGGAGCTACCGGAATGAGGATGACAGAGACCAGAGCTGTCACTGCCCACTGCACCCTGCTTTCCACAAGTGCAGGAATCCAGCAGGACTTCCGCCACCTCAGCCTCTCTCCAGCCACAGGCCTTCCTATGGGGCATTTGTGAAAGCAATCGAGAAGCAATGGAGCTGGCCCAGGAGTGCAGCCTGTGGTCCCAGCCCTCCTGGGAGGCTGAGGCAGAAGAGCACAAGTGTGAGCCCAGCCTGGGCGACGACGCGGTGGCTTAGCAAATCCCTTTCTTAAACTAAAAACTAAAAATAGGGCTGGGGATGTAGCTCAGGACAAAGACACTGGATTTAACCCCAGTAACCAGAAAAACAAAAAAAACCACTGAAAAGAATCAGTGGCTATGAATTTCCTGTGGCTGATGAAGAGACATGAATCCCCAGATGAAAGAAGCCCAACAAGTTTTCAACAAGGCGAAGTAATAAATCTATCAGAAGACACATCACAGAAATAGTTTAAGAACACCAACAAAAAATAGTGAAAGAGAAGCTGCAGAAAAAAAATTTAAACTTTAAAGAAAGAAAAATTTCCAACCAACTACTCATGAGGAAACATAGATGGAAGACAACGCAATACTTTTTAAGCAATAACGTAAAATAACCCTCAAGCTAAAAGACCATGGTAAGCTCCAACAACACTTTACGATACTGCCAAACACTGAAAGAACTGTTATCCATGCCTCCAGGAAGAGACGGTGTCTAGGGAGGCACTTGAGAAAAACAGAAAATTAAACACAAATGGAGCTGGGCGTATGGTGCATGCCTGTAATCCCAGCACTTGGGAGGCTGAGGCAGGATGATCGGTGTGAGTTCAAGACCAGCCTGGGCTACAAAAGTGAGTTCAAGGCCAGCCTGAACTGCATAGCAAGACCCTGTCTCTAAAAGACAAACGAACTCACTCAAATGGAAGGAGAAGCATCCACAGAATAATGGTTTCTGTTCTGTGGATTTCTCTATATGCTTGAAATGTTACCTAATTCAAAAAAGTTTTGTAAATAGTCAACTCAATCCAAATCTATACAATCACAAAACTCTCCATGTGTCACAAGTCCCATAGTTTCATTTTAGAGTTTATTATAACTGTTATTAGAATCCCATGTGCCTTTTCTTCATATATGGAGGGATTTTCCCCTTATTTTAAGAATGATAATATGATACAGTGAGGTACAGATATAGAACAATGATTTTCTGAAGAATAAAATAATTTTATATGAACGGGAACATTATAGCTACATAATACACCCTTAGAGGTGAGACATGCTCCCCAAAAGTTCCACTGGTGCCACCCACAGGCGAAGGGCTCTTCTGTCAATTCGCACACAAATCACCAATAAGCAACGGTAGCTCTCTGGGTGTTACTGTTCCTGAGCTTCGAGTGAGAGCACCTACCTGTTCTCGGGGTTTGTGGCCCCCATCGTGTTCCTGGCCACTAGAACCAAGCTGAAGCATCCCTGGGGACACTCAGGGACTCTCTCAGTTACCAGCAGTGGTACCCTGGCTGCTGCCAACCTGGCTGTTGGCTGCGCTCTACTCCAGCAGACGTCAGCATTGCCAGCTCCCAATGTACCTGCTCAGCCTGCTGTACTGGAGACAGAAACAGGGAACAAGCAAAACTATGCCACGCCCAAGCTTTGTTAGGACTTCCACTGTGGCATAAGGGGAAACAGTGGGCTGACTTGCCCACTAAGGCTATGGGCAGATGGCTTATTTAGAAGAAAACCAGGCTCGTGCGTATGTGCACTGCTGGATTTTCTGCTCAGTTATGGACAGGGGAGGGGCTTCTCCTGGACCAGACTGAGAAAGTGTTTTGGTGTAGACTTTGGGGCGCTTGCCAGCAGCCTCATATGTGAGCATGCCTGACTCACAGGGTGCTACTGTGACCGCTGCATTTGCCCACTGGCGAAGTTTATAGCTGACTTGCTATGGTGAGGTGGAGTCTGACTAGAGGCGGCCGCTGGGCGATGACACAGAAGGGACACCTTCTCCCCGTGTCCTCTCTTCCTTGCTCTCCTAGGCTGCCAACAGATGGGCAGCTTCCCTCCCTCAGACCCTTCTACCATGCCTCCCTGCCTGGGAGCCAGCCCACCACGGACTGAACCCTCTAGAAATCATGAACCAGAACAAACACCTCCTCCTTGAAGTTTCACATGTGGGGGGTTTGTGTCTCAATGACAACAAAATGACCAGGAGAGCTTTTGACACCAGGAGTAGGGTTGTTGTCCTGATTGTACCTAGCCATGTGGTTTAGCTGCCTTTGGAATTGGTTTGTGGGAGGAGTTTGGAAGGCTTTGGAGATGCCAACTAGAGAAGCCCTGAGCTGCTGTAACCCAAGCTTGATGAGATACCCTTTGGAGCCCTGAAGACCAGCATGCTATTAGAAACCAGCTGCCCTGTTTGCCTGAAAATAAGCACTGCTCATGACCTTGGTAGTGGCCAGTGTCATGCAGATTATGGTTTGCTATTCTCTTGCTGGGTGTCTGCTCTCATATCCAGATGATTGGGGCTGGCATCTCTTATCTCTAGATGACAAGGCTGATTATTTTCCAATTAGGGAAGTGGGGTAGTGAGGACCAGACTCAGGAGTCTCCAGCCAGCCAGGACCAAGGAGTGCACTGGCACTGGGACCTCAGGCCGTGTGTGTGATGCACTGGCGGAACACTTGTCTTCATGCTGCCCGTTGTCTTAGTGACTTTTCTCACTGCTGAGACAAAATATCCAACACCAACAAGTTAAAGAAGGAAAGGCTTGTGTCAGCTCACACTTTGTAGAGATCTCAGTCCATAGTCAGCTGGGTCCAAGGCGGGGCGGCCCGGCAGTGGGGCATCGTAGAGGAGAAACAGCCCATGGCAGGGCAGGTAGAAGCAGCAGCAGGCAGTGGCAGCAGTGGCAGCAGTGGCAGTGGCAGCAGCAAGCCTGCCTTCTCTCTCTCCCTTTACATGCCTTGCAGCCCATGTATCTGTTACTCTGTGCCACCCACACCTAGGGTAGAATTTCCACTATACACATCCTAAAACCTGTTAAACCCATTTAGTTCTCCAATACCCTTAATCTGTATCACACACTCTAGATCCAGCCACCTCTGAAAAGCCCCACATGGACATGAGGCTTTGAAGGGGCATCTAGATTATAGAAATATAGATGTGAGACAAAAGCCTAATGCCCCTAGGGAGCAAGGAGCAATAAGCAGAGCTGGAGGAGAACTGTTGTCCCTCTTGAAGTTCCAGCAAGCTGAGATTCAAGGCTGCTGCAGACAATAGCTTCTCTGGCTGGCGTCCTGTTTGTTGGGATGTGAAGTCAACAGAGATAGTAGCTGGTGTTCACCCAAGTAGGTATGTGCATTCCTTAGCCTGCCGTTGATCCTCAATAAATATGAGAGACTTCTGAGGCTCTGGGCTCACTTGGAGAGAGCCTAATCTCAGTGAGACCTCTGGAGCTGTATTCATCAGGTCTTCTCGTCCTTTCTTTAGGCACCCACTCATAATGTACGACATAGATACTAGCCCTAACACCCACGTTCTGAGGTTGAGGAAGCCTGAGATCAAAGGGGTGGGGGCTAATTAACCTGGTGGAGGACATTTCAAGGCAGGTCAGCACTTGGGATGTCATATGGATGCTGCTTGTTGCTTTTAGCCAAATTTACAGTGACAATCAGAAGCAATTATTTGCTTTGCTTCTGATTCTGACAATCAGAGCTGAATAATTTGAAAAGTCTATAGTTTCATCAGAAAGGAAACACCTGAAAATTGGGTGCCTTGGAGAGCTTGGCCGCTGAAAATTGTAGCATTAAAAGAAAGCCAAATACTTTGCATTAGGACAGGAAGAACGGTGGCTCGAGGGCGTCTCAGGCAGCACCAAAGCCCCTCCCCACTGCCCGTGCAGGCCTCAAGGCACAAAGGTGAGAGACTTTGGAGAACAGAGCCCTGGGGAGCCCCATCAGTCAGAGCCAACCAGGGAAGTTCCCTGGCTTCAGGCTCTCAGGCACCCAGACGCTGCCGCAGCCTGGGTCCACGTGGATCTAACCAGCTGCTCCTCGGGCTGGCAGCAGGCCCTGGCATCATCCACGTGGTGCTGGCTTTATATTCACACAGTATCCAAGAGCTACGGGGCCTTGGGGGCTTGCCACCCAGCTTTCAGAAGAAGGCCTGAAGGCCAGGCGGTGTCCCCCTAAGATGGCAGCGCGTGAAGCTGTGAAAGCAAAGCCACAAGTGAGCAGAGACCCGAGCGAGTTGGCGATGTCAGAAACACGGCAGGGAGCAGAGGAAAGACGTGAGTAGTGGGAGAAGCCGTGCGGAGAGACGGGCCCCGCCGCTCGCAGCTGGCCGTGTGGCAGCGCTGGGGCTGCCCAGGCACTTTGGACTCTGCCACGCACCACAGCTTGCCCTAGGTGAAGGATGGGATGTTACAGGATTTAATTTTCTATCCTATTATTTATCCCTTATGGAATGGAAATCTTTATTCTATTCCATTGTATGTTGGAGCCATTTAACTTTCTTTCTGATTTTTTTAAAAGTATTTTTAGAAGAGGGCCTATAGAGGCTCACGACCTAGGTCAGACTCACAGAGATGCTGTTTTCAGCCTCCCAAGTGCTGGGATTATAGGCGTGCCACCATGCCCTGTCTCAATCGTTATCTCAGCATGCCTGGGGGGCAGGGCTGGCACAGCATGAGGGGTCGAACCCTGGCCGCTGTGCTCTCCCTAAGCAGGCACTTTAGTCCACTGAGCCACTGGACTGGCCCTTCCTTTCTGATTTTTACAGAAGTTCACAGCTAAAAGTTTTCCTTGAATCTCAGAGGAAACTTTGAACTTGGGCTTTTCAGCAGTGTTAGAAGTATTAAAACTCTGGCAACTCTTTCAGAAGGACTAAATGCATTTCACATTAATAGATGGGTTTGGGGACAAGAGACAAAATGTTATGGTTTAAAGAAAAAGCTCCTGACAGCCTCCTGTGTTCAGAGGAGGGGCTTTTGGAAGACTGTTGGATTGTGGGCACATGCACTCCTCTGCAGATTCATCCACCAATGAGTGCGGAGCGAAATGTGCTTGTACGAGAAGGGGTCTCACAGACGAGGTGGGTCCCTGGGGGCATGAGCTCGGAGGACACGGCTCTTGCCAACCTCCCCCTCTGCTACCTCTCGACTGCCTATGCTCTGTGATGAGACGCTTTCCTTTACCAAGGCCCTGTTTTCCCTGGAGCCAGCCAAATGGGAACAGTAAGCAAGAGACAAAACAAAGCTCTCCTCCTCAAGTGTGGCTGTCAGGTACTGTGACCCAGCACTCAGGAAAGAGACAAAGACTGGAGAGCTGAAGGGGGTGGAGTCAGCCGGAGAGGATGCTGGGTGGGAAGTCTGGCTTCAACCCCTGAAGGAAGCCTGCTGGGGCCAACTCACCTGTGTCCTGGAGCAGCCCTGGGTGTCTGATGCAGGCACAGCTAGCTGAGGGAGATCTGGGGGAAGCCGCAGAAGGAAATAAATACCTCTCAGGAGTGTTGGGCCCTTCTCTGCTGTCTCAGTACTGCTCAGTATGATTATACAACTCATTTTGTAAAATATCCTTTTAAAAAACAAATCACCTAATGAAAAAATTACCTCCAGGTCTACGGCCTTGCTCTGAGAACAGTTCCCACTTCTCTGCGTTGGCTCCATTCCATGCTGTGGCTTCTCTTTGCTTTGTTCCTGACAAATGGCCAGTGATCTGGGACTGGGGCCCGAATCAACGTGGCTCACGTAGCGACTCAGCTCAGTTCCAAGTGCGAGACAAGCGCCCGCTGCCGGCCGAGCTTCAGACCGTGAACTGCAACGTGTGACCGAAACTACGCTTCATACTTACATTTCCTAACTGCCACAGTGAAAGGCGCCCTGCCACTAGCCTCCCTCAGGTGCCTCCCCGCCTGAGCACACTGACCACCCCGCCACCTCCACCTCCAGCTCTGGAGTGGTCTTTCCTGAGGGTCTTCAGTGGCACTGTCCAGCCTCCTCGACGTCCTGAGTGGACTTAAAATGTTTACCTTCCGTGGTCATTAGACTTTGGGGTAAAGCCAGAGGCGGGCTGAGGTGGATCGGGTGAATGACGTGCACGAAGAGGCACGGACATGTTTCCAAATCTGCCTTTCCGTGGGACGGCATTTGGCAGCAGCACTGACAGTGGGTTTTTTGTTTTTGTTTTTAAATCACACTTAAGACACTAACAAAAGAGGGCTTTCAAAATGGCTTCAGAAAGTGACAAGAATGGCTGGGGGGAGCGCGTTTGGAAGGGGACTGATGGCAATGCGTCTTTTACTGTAGTGATTATTTTTAAATTTCAGCGTTCACCACGTATTTTGATCGTCCTTCTAAGTGATACTTTGGCAGAGTTGATCACACAGGAGCGATCACGGTGGGCGGCCACTTGTGTCCTGAGAGTCTTACCGTGGGAGTCCTAAGCTCGAAGCTTCCATTTGTTCTGTAAAAGCACTTCTGTGGTGATGGTGACTGTGCCCCCTGTGGGGCACTCGGCAATAGCTCGAGGTGCCTTTCCTTGTCGCGCTGGTTGGAGCTGATGTTGACATGCACCGCATACAGGGAAGGATGGCTCCTGTCACTAAGAGTTACTGGGCCCAAAGTGGCTTGCCATGAAGAGCTTTCTGCAGTGCACAGGACATTGTGAGATTCCCAAATGCACCCGGTGGACGGGCACCTACGGGACAGCACACGTGTGCGGCAAGGGGCCGAGGGCCAGAGTCCATGGTTGGCCGTGCGAGCACGCTCTTCACCAAACTTGAGTTCCTCAAAGTTCGTTTACAGACAGTGTTTCTGGGAGCATGACATGAGGAAAGGCCGTAAGTTCACTGGAATGGGCATGGTTGTCTTAATATTTGGTCTTGTCATGATTTTCAGAATGCTCCACGACAGTTTATTTCAAAGGGAGCAAAATCCTAACCAGGAGGGCCCTGAAGTCAGTCGGGGTGCGATGGACACAGATCTGCACCCCTAAGTGTCTTGCACTCTTAACAAGTTCATATGTTAAAACTTTTCAAAGTGCCTTTTTCATATTTATCAGTGACTGTTGTTAAACATTGCATCTATAGATCTATGGTCAATAACGCTAAACACTTTAAATTGAAATATATAAAACACTCAAGGAATTTCACCTAGTAAAACACTAATGTACATTAACCAGGACTCCATTTAGCACTGAAATATTTATTAATGCAATAATGAATTATTAACTCCTTTATTTTATTCATTGCTTAGCATCTCAGCACTTTTGAAATTTGATTTCTTTGAAGAAAATCTTCAAATAGGCTTTGCCAGTTTATGGAGCTTAATGTCAATCCTTGCAAAAATATTGTTCTCCAAGAGATTCACTTATTCTGCAGAATATGATCTAGCGTGCACGCTGGCACTCTCCCAGCCTG
>PVKN010023706.1:0-14699 GCA_004027915.1 Capromys pilorides
ATATATATATATATATATATATATATATATAACTTAAATGATTAAAAGCAAGTTCTGGGGGTGCTGAAGAGGTACCTCCATGGCACAAGTGCCTGCCTGGCAAGTGCACGGTTGTGAGTTTGTACCCCAGTCCCACAAAACAGACAAACAAAACCAAGTTCTGTGGGTAGAACAGATTAATACTTAATTCACAAATGTTTGTGAATTAATTAATGTGTTTCACAAGAAAAAAAATTAGAGAACAGCAAATTGTTCCATAGTAATTCATTCTACACATGTATATGATCTTGATTTCTTGTAATAGAAACACTCTAATTCCTATTTTTTAAAATCATGAACTGAGGCAAGTGGTTTTCCTGACCTATGATCCCAGCTCCTCAGACCTGGGAGGCGGAGATGGTGTCTGCTGGCCCTGTCATCTCACTAGCACCACATCCTTGAGGGAAGAAATGATTTTAAATTACTCTGAATGAAGTCTCACACCATAAAGAAGCACATGATCAAAGCCAGTGTTGGCAGGGCTAAGAAAAGCAAGTGCACTCCAAGCTCAGACACCGCCTCTGCAAAGCGATCTGTGGTCATGCCTGCCCCTGCTGAGCACAGCTTCCTGTTAGGACTGTCTCTCAGGAACATAATCCAGTGTGATTTGCATGCAGCCTAAGTAATTTAGCAATGAGACCCTTAAAAAAAAAGGAAAGGGTGTGTGTGTGTGTGTGTGTGTGTGTGTGTGTGTGTGTGCTGTCCCAAAATGATTAGCAGAGATGGAAGGAGTGAGGCTCATGGGGATGGGCCTTCCTTTCCCAGGAGGTGGAGCTCTGGGGCCCCTCCAGGCTGCTGTCCTGACTCTAGGTAGAGACTGAGTTGCCCAGGGCTGGGGAACAGTGAAGTTCAGTGGTTTTTATTTCTGGGATTGTGAGGGGTTCCCTTGTCTAACACAAATGAGGCCAGGTCCACCCACCTATTCTCCCAAGTGCCTATTAGCTTAAGGTGCTATTGGTCACTGCCTTTCTGTCCCAGCGGTCACCCCTTTTTGACCCTCACATAGCCTCATGCAGTAAGCAAATCTCAGCTCCTTAATCATTGCCAAGCCTATATCCTGGAAGAGAAGGCAGGGAGCAACTGAGGTGGGAAGGACGGAGGCTGGGGAGGCGCCCACATCGAGGAAGCACCGAGGGCTGCGGGGCTGGGCAGAGGTGGCTGAGGTGGTGGCCTTCTGTGCTAGGTCATCAATGGGCTGAGACAGAGGATCTTCCGGCTGGAGCAGCAATGCAAGGAGAAGGACAGTGCCATCAAGTACGGAGCAGCTGCCAGGAAGTCTCAGGGGGAGGGTGTAGGGCCCAGGCCGATGGGAGAGGCGCTCCTCCCACCTAACAGACCCTTTCTGCTCTGGTGCTTGTCCTGCTTCTGCTTCCCCTAGCCAACCTCTGCACAGCGTCCCTGCTCCCACCCATAGTGAAGGGAAGTATTACCTACTAGCTCTATCTCTGTCTGTCTGTCTGTCTGCCATTTTTCTTTTTAATTTATATTTCCTTTAAATGCAATTAGGAAATAGTATTCTTTTCCCTTTTTCTTCTTATGTTTAAGGAATCTGTCTTCTCTTAGTATTTTGTAGGCCACTTTGTATTTCCTATGTAAATTTTCTAGGTCTTGATGCAAGCAAGCTCTTGATACCCAGGTGTGGCCCCTGGCTGCCTCTCACATGGTTTTGGTGCTGTTCCCCATACTCTACCTGTCCGTCTCTGTGCTCATCTTGTTAGTGCAAAGTCTTGCTTGGCTGTATTTGTTTATTTAGGGCAAACTTGTCTGTGCTTCATCTCTTACACAGTAGTTCCCCCTCCCATTTGTTTCTTGATGAAATTTGGCAACTTAAAATATTTGTTTATTTGCTAATTCCTTGAGTGTTTCAGAATGCTCTTCTTTCCTCTCAGTGCCTTTTGCCTGAAGCCTGTGATAGGCAAAGAACAAGGTGACAGAGTGACAGGTTGAAGGAAGACAGTGATCTCTTCATAAGCTAGTTTTTCTCCCCACCTGCTCCTCAAGGGTGATGTGTTAGCCCTGAAGCCCTAGGGTTGGGGCTGCACCATTGATCCAGGTTTCTACAGTAGGGTCTTTGGAGGAGAATGTCTCTATGGAGCCTTAGGAAATGGCTGGTCTCACCCAGAAAGGATGCTTTCTGGTGTGAGGAATTCCCCCATTAGTTTGGAAACAAGCTATTCATTCAAGGCCAAAGCCACCATAGCGCTGACTTAAGCCAGTCCTTTCTCACTGGGTCCCGTGCCAAAGCCATCCCAGCTGGGCTGTTCCGGGAGTCACGCTTTCCCTGGCTCACCCTGGGTGTGCTGACGTTGTCCTGCTGACTCTGAACCTGCATCCCCAGCAAACTGCAGATGGACATGAAGACCACCAACTTGGAGGAGATGAGGATTGCCATGGAGACCTACTACGAGGAGGTGCGCATGGAGGGGCAGGTGGCTGGGGGCAGGAGAGACAACACCAGTGTACTCGGTCAGCTTGACATGAAGAGAAGAAGCAGCTTCAGCTTCTTCTGACTCCTGCCGTGGGGCAGGGATCAGGACTCTGCCTGCAGCTCTCAAACCAAGGTCACCAGCATGTTCATTTGTATCTTCAATATTTTCTAATTTGGTACTTGCAGATCCATCGTCTCCAGACTCTCTTGGCAAGTTCTGAAACCACAGGAAAGAAGTACGCTGCTATTTGGTACCATGTCATCCTTGTGTTATTGAGCCACTCTGAAGTCAGGGTACCTGTCCCACTTGGGAAGGCCATCTCCTGCCCTCACATGGCAACAGAGCTGACACTACATTTGTTTGCACTCTGATGTTCACCCCGAGCCCACATAACTGCCACGCACTCAGCACTACATCCATCAGTAACCCGTGCTACACAGCCTCCTCCAGCTCAGGACTAGAAATGCTGCCTTTCAACCCAGATCTACCTTACTAAGAAGATGTGTGCTGCAAATCCATTTGCCACTTAAACTTTTCCCAAACAAGTTTGTTGAAGGCATTGAGGTTCTCCTTATCACATAGATTCCCCTATCCTTTTCCAAACAATTTAATGAAACACGCTTTCATTAAATTACAGGAGAATGGGCCCCTATCATAGACATAGCCATGCCTATGGTCCCTGTAGTAGGCTCCTGGCACTTGGGGTCCACACTGCCTGGCACGGTCTTCCTTTTTCCCTTCACCCCTCATGCTTAAAACAGATTGGAAAGGGCCAGATAGTAGATAGAGTTGGGCCTCATGTTTGTCCAAATGAAGAGTTTCAGTGATGCTTGCTAGAGCAGCGATGCTCTGGTTTGAGCAACTCAAGGGACAGAGTTGGCATTTCCTGAGGGTGGGGAATAGGATCAGGGCAGCCTTGGGGGAGGGTAGGCTGCAGAGGCCTGGGCTGCAGAGCTGGGCATGGTCATTCATGCATATTGAGTCAGTGATGCTAGATACTACTCCTGGGGGTATAAGCGTAGGCCCCTCTAAGCCTCTGACCAGGTTTTTACCATAATCAGATAATGTGTGGTCCTATGTGCATTTCTGTTTAAAGATGTTGAAGGTAGTGGTTAGTTCATTAGCACTGAGATACGGCAGCGCTGTATCTCATGCCTGAGCCAATCTTATCTGACAGACACATATGTTCTCCATGGGCCACCTCACAGCATGGGAACAATACACAGTGCTTCAGCCCCACACTGTGGGCCATTTTAAGTGGTGACATCACCAACACATAGCACAAACATGAGTAACAAATCTTTTAGCACTAAGTAGACTGTAGAAAGGACATGTTTTGAGTCTCAGAGCCTTTGATGGGAATATACATCAGAATTCCAATCCTCTGTTCCCACATACAAGTACCTTTTACATCCAGGAGTGCTGATTTTGGGTTTACAGGTAAATCTTAAGGAATAAGCAAATTGGCAAAGACATACTATTCTCCAGATAATGAAGACTGCTTATATTTTAGACCTCATGGGATAAGAGGCAAAATCAAAGCTATTATACCAGTGTTGATATTACAAAAGAAAAATAAGTTTGCATAAAATTTTAGTGGTGGCATGTAAAATATAATACTAATAACTGTCGCATTTTGTTATGCAGGTTTTTAGTAATAAGAATAGAATCCTATTATGGGTTAGCTTTTGCTTACTTGAGGTTCAGAGTTAGTGTTACCCTACTTGATGGCAAAAAATATATCTGCAAAAATCTGTGCCCATTCGGCTACACCTTGGTTGAGATGTTCAGTGAGTCAGATTGGAAGTCTGTAGCTCAGCTCTTTGTGGTTGCTCCCAGGCCTCTGGCAGAGAAGAAGGTGGGAGTGAGGAGGCAGAGGAAGATGAGCAGTGCCCTCCTGAACCTGTCCCGGAACGTTCAGGAGCTGACTGAAGAGAACCAGAGCTTGAAGGAGGACCTGGACCGCGTGCTCAGCAACTCCCCAACTATCAGCAGAGTGAAGGGTATTTAAAAATAAAAACAGAAAGAAAGAAAAGGTCAGGGAAGGTGTGGGGTGGCTGCCCCAGGGGAGTCCTGGGCAGGCCCTGAAAACCAGTGCAGTGAGTGTGGTAGTGGTGCTGTGTGTGTGTCAGCTGCCCTTCTTGCACCTGCAAAGGCCTTAGTTCCCATGCTTCACAGCCAACTGTCCCATTAGGGACATTAGCAGTGTTCCATTAGCAGCAATAACTCCAAAATGTAGCCAGCACTGCTGTGCGTAGACTGGCTCTAGGCCCTGGAGCTATATAACAAGGGGTGAAATTTCCAGTATGCCTGGAAGACACTGCTGTGAGGTGGGAAAGGGGTTAGTAAGTCCCTCAGGGAAAGGTGAGTGAGGGCAGATGGCAGTGGGATTCTACCACAGACAAGGCTGTAGGGAAGCCTCCCAAGTCATCAGCAGCTGGCTGTGACCTGGAAGTGGCAGTGGTCAGCCTACAGGTACCTGGGACTGTTGGGGCTCCAGCACATAGAAGCCCATGGCAGAGGCCAGTGTAGCTCCTCACGTCAGCCCTGGGAGTACTGCTGACTGGGGAACAGCTGAATGGGGCCCTGGCTCCTTTGGGGACAGGATAGGCAGAAAGGGAGCACTATTGTGATGAGGGTTCTGGTCCATGTTGAGGGCAGAATCTATGGGAAGACAGACTATGTGTAGCCTGCAAGAAAGAGGGCCTCAGGTGCCAGGGTTTTGCCTCTGAACAACTCAAAGGACAGAGTTAACATTTTCTGAAGAGGGGGAGGAGAGAGGGTGACCTGGAGGAGTGGAGGGCTTGGTGGGCAGAGGCCTAGGCTGCAGAGCTGGATGTGCTAGAACCCAGTGAGGTTGTGGGGTGGTGTGTGACCAGGTAGAAGAGCAGAGAGTCCAAACCAGGGGTATCTAGAAGGTTGAGAGGTCAGGGTGAGCCCATAAAGCAGAGTGGGCACTGAGGGCATGTGAGAAACAGAGGCCAGGAACGAAGACAGATAAGCAAACTGGGTTTGGCAAGGTGAAAAGTCACCTGTGATATTGACAGCAGTAATATTCTGGTGGGGTAAAACCTAATCGGTGTAGAATGGGGAAGGGCGTAACCCTAAGACATTAGCGTCAGTAATTTTACAACCAAGGAAAACAAAAATCACCCAGCTCTGCACAAACCTCTTAGGTACCAAGGATCTGCCCAGCATGGCCTTGTGGCTTTGCTGACAGCCTGTGCAAGGGAATACCATCAGGCTGGTCCTGAGGATAGCCTGGGCCACAGGGTGCCCTCCAGATGGGCCCTGTGCAGACCTGTTGCTTCCCTTAGGTTATGTGGACTGGAGCAAGCCTCGGCTGCTGAGACGCATTGCAGAGCTAGAAAAGGTGAGTGAACTTCTGTGTCACTTCAGGCTTGCCTGTCTGATCTGGTTGAGACCCTCAAGTAACAGATGGACAGAAGCTGTCCAGCAGATAACAGAAAGTATACCCCTAGAAGAGTAGGCCCAAGGGGTATGTTATTCACAACCCCCACTTTAGTATTCCACTACCTAGACTTCTCACCAGACTCCTCCACACTCCTGTAATGTGAAATTCACAGGAAGTTGTCCTCCCACACTCTGCTGAGGAAGGCATGTGGGAAGTTAGCATTTCCTTCAGTCCCCAGGTTGAACGGGTCCTCTGGTCTTGCTGGAACTGGTCCTGCTGGAACCGGTCCTTCCTGTTATAACTAGTGTGGCTTTTAGCAAAGCAGAGCAAGCATCCAGGGAGGGTATTTTAAATAAGTTCACTTATTTACAAAGTAGAAAACATGCCTGGCAAGCACAAGGGCCTGAGTTCAATCCCTGGTTCCTAAAAAAAAAACAAAAGAGGAGGAGGAGGAGGAGAAAAAAGAAGAGAAAAATTTCAGTACATATGTATCAGGTAGTTAACAAGCAAAGTTTGCTGGATGCTATAGGGAGCCAAAGCAAGCCTGGAAGTCCCCTAAGAGAGCTACTCTAGCCTGTCACTTTGCTAGCAGAAAGGGAACAGTTTAAGGTAGAAAGCAAGAAGGGAACTGAGGGCAAATAAGCACACAGATCCAAAGTGCATGCATCCGTCTGGCTCTTGAACTACTTTCTACTGTGCTGGTGGCTTCTCTGCCCTGCTTTGTCCCCTTGGACTTGGTCTCACTGTTCCACTTCCAATTCCATACTGCTGGGACTTACACCTGTACAGTAGACTGTACCAGCCAACTTAGGACATATGGCAAAGCTGCTCGTGAGGGTGGAGACTGGTTTTCTTTGGTCTCTATTCTGAGTTTCATAAATGGAATGTAGAAACAAGAACAATACCTAACAAATGTCTGTGTTACCTCCAGAAACTAAATTCAATGGAGAGCTCAAAACTGAATGTTTCAGAGCTGGTCAAATCAAATCCCAACAGCGTGGCACCCAAGCAGCTGGGGTGGGACAGGCAGGAGGAACAAGAGCACCTTCGGGGGACAGTGAAGAGCCTGAGGGAAGAGCGGAACGAGCTAGAGGCCCAGCTGCTGGAAAAAGAGTAGGTGCCTAGGTGCTGCTGTGTCCGTGCTGAACTTCTGTCCTAGATGTGAGGCAGTGCTCTATGCATAGTAATAACTGCATTAATGCTTTCTAGGACTGTATGAGATGTGATTGAAAAAGACAGTGTGTGTTTTTAAAAGATTTTTAATGTATTATCATAAAAGACACGTTGCCATGAGTGCCCCTCAAACTACTGTTTCTTTAAACACCCTTATCCCATTGCTCTTGCCACAGTTCTGGAAGTCCTCTTTTGGGTCTTTAGTCATGGCTGCCTTGACGTCCTTAACTGATTGAAGATGTTTGCTTTTGATCATTTTGCCTTTGGGGAAGTCACACAGGGCCAGATCTGGTGAATAGGGTAGATAAGGATGCACAGTCACATTTTTACAGCCTGCCTTTCGATTGGATGGCGCATGGCAGTGGTTTGACTACATCTTAACCACACTTCTTAAAGATACTCTTGAAAAGCCAGGTGTGGTGGTGCACGCCTATAATCCCAGCACTTGGGAGGCTGAGGCAGAAGGATTGGTGCGAGTTCAAAACCAGCCTGGGCTACAAAAGTGAGCACAAGGCCAGCCTGAACTGCATAGCAAGACCCTGTCTCAAAAAGACCAAAAAAAAGAAAAAAAACTCATGAAAGAAGACTTACATAACTGCCTCAGAAAGTGGCAGGAGCAATGAAATAAGTGTGTTCAAATAGGGGACAGAGGGGGAAGATGAGACTTTAATGGGGATTCATAGCAGTGTGTCTCTTACTGTAACAAATATTTTTAGAATTTAAACATTCACTATATTTTTTATTATACTCTCCATACACTTGTTAGATTTATGTTATGGAATAAATACTGTGCTGGTGGTAAAAGGAAGACACTAAGTGGCCATATTCCATTATTAAAAGAGAGGGATAGGTGGAGAGTACCATGAAAATCTCTACATGGAGTTCCAGAGGAATTTCCAGATTGTTTCTTAAGGGGGAGGAGTTACTGCCTTGAATTTGTCTAAAAATCAGTTAGATCTTAGGCAGCGTGGTCTTGACATTGAGTAATGTATGTGTGGCCTATGAACTGTGCTTTAACTGAGTCACAAATGATGTGAGATGCGTAGCATGACACGGAGCTGGAGGCAGAGCCTCGCCCTGTGATCCATGGTTTCATGATATGGTACCGACTTAACACAGGACCTGACACCTGCTTGCACACGGCTTCTGTAGTCACAGCTCTGTTGTAAGCTAACCCACCCATCGTCTAGGAGGGTATTTAATCTCAACACTGCATGACCATGGTGACCTTGCTACTCAGAGTGGTCTGCAAAGGCAGGAGCACCAGCCTACCCAGGAGCCAGTCAAGGAGGGGGGCCACAGATGCTTTTCCACCTTCTGAATTGCCCCCTGCGTCACATGTTCCCAGCTGCTGTGCATGCACATGTGTGTCTGAGGGCTCTTGGCTGCCTCCCAGGCCACTGCATTCTCTGGAAACTCTGTGCCCAGCAGTAGCAAGTCCCTTCAAACCCTTGTCCCCAACCTGCAGTGGTAGTCTCATGAACTATGATAGGTTCTTTGTAAAATTTGCTATTTCATGGTGTTTCTAAAATGAAGATAATAGTTTTGAAACATAAACAACTCCTATGCTTATCTGTTAAGCTATCACATGACCTAATAGCTATAACATATGGAGTCTTTTCTGTGTGATAGGCACTTTGCTACTCATTTCAAGGAATATCTAGTTTCCTATGGACATTAGCAGGGCCTGGAAAAGCTGGGCCACATAGATTGTAAGTAGTAGATGTACATTTATGGCACTGTGTCACTGTGGCACATGAGCACTCAGCAAGAGATGCCTGGCAGCCCTCCTATGCTCACGCTCAGCACTGGTAGCCCCCACACCTGGAGTGCAAGAGTGACGTGTCTCTGCCACTGTATCACTGGTGTTCACATCTTTCCGCCAGCCATGAGGCTACAGAGTGAGACCTTGCTGTTGTCATATCCTAGCCCTACAGGCCCTCACACACAGTGGTGTCTTTGTGCCCTTAGGGCCTGGTGGCTGCTTGAGTGACTTGTTCACCCCCTGTCCACTGTCCTAAGGAAGGAAGTTGACTGCTGTTGTGTTCTCAAGTGTCTTCCTGCCCTGACAATCTCTGGTTCTAACAGTGCGGAAATGTCTGCTTCTGTGCACTCAGTAAGGAAGTGAGGCAGCTGCTGCAGGCCAAGGCCGAGCTGGAGAAAGAGCTGGAGAATGCAAGGGAAGGGCAGAAGCAGCAGCAGGAGCGAGAGCGGGCCTTGAAGTGAGTACCAAGCAGCAGAGACAACACACACACACACACACACACACACACACACACACACACACACCCTCCCTGCCTCCTGACTAGCCTCCCCGTGGGTCCCCGTGTAGTAGCTTCAAGAGAGGGTTCATCAGAGACCACACCCTTTGAGAAAGCTTTTTGTGTAAGCCAGTGTTTGGCTCTGTGCCAAACCATCGTGGCACCTCCGCTACATACGCCCAGTGCTCCTGCTGCACCACACTCTCCCCACAGCAGCCTCTGAGCACCATGACTTTCACACCTTTACTCCTTTCTGATAGCAGCAGTCATCAGAGCCAGGAAGTGCAGCACCTCCTGTGTCCATCCCTAGAGAATGGATGAGCAGCCTGAGGCCACCCACAAAAAAAACAAAGAAGCCAGTGCTGATGCACTGTACTCAGGGAAAGAGGCCAGGCGGGCCACACAGCCCAGGCCATGTGTGGGATGTGCACAGAGCAGGCAGAGACAGGGCTGGCTGGGGTAAGAGGGGTGCTGGGAGTGCTCGGTATATTCATCATCATGAATATACTAAAGACCACCTAGTTGCACATTTTAAAATAGTTTTGTTTTTGTCTTTTTGTAGTGTTAGGAGTCATACCCAGAGCCTCCTGCATGCTAGACAAATGCTTTATCCCTGAACCACATCCCAAATTTTAAGATAATGATTTTAGGTTGCAAATTTTATCTCACTTCACATTTTAAAACGTGAAAAGTCTGAGCAGAAATATGTAGTGCTCAAAATAATCAGTAAGATATAGATGACTGGCATGAATAGAAAAAATGTTTTCATTTCTCGAGAATCATGACTAAATTGTGTCAGGCTAGAATTAAAATAAATCAGAAACATATGGAAAAAAAATGGGTTTTACATTGAAATCCTTGGTAAGACCATGCATTACACTCCCTCCATTCCCTGGAGGGCTAGTTTTTTTGGGGGGAAGCGCCCTGCAGGCCAAGGGCCTGGGTTCCATTCTGGCAACAGAAAAGTCCCACATGATATGTCCATTGTTTCTGCAATGGTTTTTTTGTTGTTTGGTTTCTCACAGTGCTAAGAATCAAACCCAAGACCTAGCACATGCTATATGCAGTGACTATTTTTTCAGGCTCTGACAGAAATAGCACAGTGCTGCCCTGGGGTCCTCAGCACCCCTTTCTGGGGAATGTTTCAGAGCACCGTCCTGCAATAGGTGACTGATATTTCTGCAACCCATTGAACACCAGTCTGTGTGGGGCTGCCAGTCCCACCATGCGATGGGCCATTGCTCACCTGGTGACAAGCAAAGTGTCATCATTCCCCTTCTCATTTTAGAGAGGAAATCCAGACACTTATGAGCAAGTGCCAAGAGCTGGAAGAATCCAAGAAAGAAGAGAAAAGTGCAGGCAGTTGTCCCTTAGAGATGACACATGAGGTATGTGTGGCTCTCCTGCCTCCTCTCCTGCCTAGCGTGGTGCTCTTCTTGACCCGAAGGTGACAGCCTAATCTCCTGTCATCATCATGGTCCGTTTCCATGACTCAGGTGGGATGTATGGAAGTCTGGAGCTGTTGACTGGCTTCCTCGATGGCACATCTTCCTATGTTCTCTGCCCTGGAGGTCAGGGGACTAACGGGCAGTAGTGGAAACCCACAGAGGCACCACACCTTCTCTGGGTGAATGTGTGCTCCTGGGTAGAGCGGGGTGGTCTCCAGGCTTGTCCCCAAGCTATAGCTTGTGTGGTATAGAGGGACTGTTTGGTTAGGACCTGGCAGCTGTCAAGAAGGTGTGAGGCTTTGTGGCTATTAGGGTCCCCTGGCCCTTCTCTGTCCCCGGTGTCCCTGATGCCCCAGTGTTGTCTACACTTGGGCTTCTGTTCATCATTTCTTCACTAATCTCTCTTCTAATGGATGAACTCTTAGGGCTGGGGAGATAGCTCAAAGACATAAGCCTATTTCTGGCAAGGGTAAGGTTCTGAGTTCAGTGCAGAACTGGGCATGATGGAGCATGTCTGTAATCCTAGCACTTGGGTGGCTGAGACAGAAGAATCTCTCCAAGTTGGAGACCAGCCTGGGAGCTACAAAAGTGAGCACAAGGCCAGAACAAACTGCACAGCAAGACCCTATGTCAAAAAAATAAAAATTAAAAAATTTAAAATCTCATGAATGAACTCTTGATGGCAGGCAAGATCTGGCATCTATATGAATGAAAGTGAATAACTTAGCTACTTAAATCCTGTGGCCACTGTCTGCCCCAAGAGGGCTGTCACTTAAGCATGCTGTAGGTGAAACCAGTAAGGTCTGGGAGGGTCAGCAAGCACACATGACATGGTGACTGGTCCTTTTTGCAGTTCTTGCGGCCCCTTCCCCAAGACTTCTTCCTGCCACCTATGGTCTGAGCAGACCTGGACTGAGCCCAGCATGTGAGGTGTTGCTTCAGAAGGACCTGGCATTCAGCAGCAGGGGAGATCAAAGGAGGTTACCCTTGGTCCCCAGAACATGGGTTCCCTGCCAGAGCTGGCCCTAAGAAGGTTTTGTTTTAAATCTGAAGTGCCTTCCTCTTCCAAGGCTTAGCTAGATCCTCATTTGAAGGTCTCTTCAGCTCTTACACAAGAGCAAAAAGAAAACCAAAGGTTAGGGAATTTGGGAAAGCTGGTCTCACAATATGAGTTACAAATTGGAACAAACTGGGCTGGCGAGATAGCTCAGCAGACCAAGTGCCTGCTTAGGCAAGCACAAGGACCAGGGTTTGATCCTAGTACCGCATGTCATGTCTGTCCTGCCCCCAGGGATGCTGAGCCAACCACTGAGACTGGGCATGGTGGCACGTGCCTGTAATCCCACCACTGGGGAGGCTGAAAACAGGAGGATCACTATAAGTCCAAGCTAAGCAGTGAGACCCTGTACCAAATACATAAAAGTAAAAAATAAAAATTGGGTTTAAACCATAACACTTCCAACTGGGGCAAGCCCATGGTCTGTGTGTGGGGCTAGTCACTGCCATATGGCCGGCTGGCAAGTGTGAGGCTGGCAAGTGTGAGCACCTCCTTCTTGGTCCCTTCTGGAAGGTGATGTCACTGCTCAGGGACTCATACCTTCTGCACTGTCCCCAGGGTTGTGTTTCTGTAATGGTTTCTCCAGCATTTGGATAATGCTTTAATTCAGAGGTCCCCAGCCCCTGGGCCTTCAGGAACTGGGCTGCATAGCAGGTGCCGGGTGGCAGACTGACTGCAGAGCCAGTGAAACTTCCTCCGTATTTACAATCTGAGCTCTGCCTCCTGCCAAATCAGGGACAGCATTAAATTCTCATGGGAGCAAGAACTCTACTGTCACCTGCAGAGGATCTAGGCAGTGTGCTCCTTATGAGAAAAATGCGATAGAAATAAAGCTCACAGTAGGTGTCATATGCTTGGATCATCCCCATACTGCCCTCTAACTCCTACCCCTTCTGTGGAAAATTTGTCTTCCATGAAACCAAACCCTGATGGGGTTGGTGATCCCTTCTGTAACTTTCCACTCAAAGTCATATCCTTAGGGGAAAAATGTTTACACATGCATCAGAATTGAGAAGAAAGACTGTCTACAGTGTCTGCCTGGCTGGTGAGGACTTTTTTTTTTTCCGGGACTGGGGTTTGAACTCACAACCTTGCATTTGCCAGGCAGGCACTTGTGCCATGGAGCTATCTCCCCAGCTCCTTGGTGAGGACTTCTGCCTGTCTTTGGCTCCTTCAAAGAGGTTTTGCAGATCCACAGAAGGAACAGGGGAAGCAAATTTGTCCTGTTGTGTTACCATCTTCCATTCTTTTTTGTTTTGTTTTTCATACAGGAAATCAAACTCATAATCTTGTGCTTGCCAGACTGGCACTGTGCTGCTGAGCTATCTCCCCAGCCCTGTGTTACCATCTTCATATAAAGACAGAAAAGATTGTTGTGGCATTGGCTTTCTCATCCTAGTCAGATGCAGATGAGATCCTGAGATGCCTCACTGAGGGGCTTCTGTTTCCCTGCTGACTCATGTGACCACCTCAGGAGGGGCGGTCTCTGATTGCTGGGTCACACCCATTCTTTGAGAATCTTTACTGCAGTGCTGGCTGCTTTTGTTGTGAATTTCAGTAATTTAGGGTTTAAATCTACCCTGACTCAGTTGAGACCATGTCAGCAAGACCCTAAGAAGTTATTTTTGCAGGAACTGTGTCTCAACGATTGCTCCGCTTCTCCCACCAAAGGTGCAGATTTTGCTCAATATTTTTGTTTTGGCATCGTCTTTACAAAAGACTTTGGGATTTTGTGTTCCTGTACATGACGGGAGGAGCACAGGCAGGGGCTGAAGACAGTACCTTGTGCTCTGCAGAGCCCATCATGGGAGGTCATCAAGGTCTTGTCTGAGAAATAGCTACAAACTCAGGAGCTCTTATTGCATGTGGCTCAGGGACATGTGCTCATGTCCCTGCCAGCAGAATGCTGGACAGTCAGTGAGAACAGAGATATGGAGAGGTAGAATTCCCCCATCCCACCCCCAACCACCAATTCTATTTGATTTTTTAAAAGTTATACTTGGAGATATGTCTGAAATTGGCCAGCCCCATGGCACGACGATAGATTGTCTGACTCCAGATCAGACATAGGTCTGAAAGCTTTTTCCATATATGCTAGGACCATAACTATCTTTTTAACCTTCTTTCAATACTGTCTGAATATTTGTCATAACAAGCATGTTCTTCCCATCTCTTAGCTTGATTTTTTTTTTCTTATAAACATTCCTACTCTAGAGAAAAAGAAGAGTGGGTAAACTGGGAAGGTCTCAGCATTGTCCTGAGGGGAGTCGGCAGCTCTCAGTGCTCACGTGGGAATGATTTGCTGTGGGATAGAGGATATGTGAGAGCCTGTGTGAGCTTGTAAGCCCCAATGTAAAGTAAAAAGAAAAGAATGTAAAAGGGCTGGGGGATGTAGCTTGGTGATAAGAGCGATTGCTAACATGTCTTCTGCATTAGGGAATTTATATGCTCATCAAACCAGATTTTATTTTTCTTTTTGGTCTTGGGTTTTTTGTTTTGTTTTGCTTTGTTTTGTGTCCTTTTGAGACAGGGTTTCTGCATGCAGTTCAGGCTGGTCCTGAACTCACTTTGTAACCTAAGCTGATCTCAAACTCGCAGCAATCCTCCTGCTTTAGCCTCCCAAGTGCTAGGATTATAGGTATGCACCACCATGCCCAGCTCAGAGTTTGTTATAACTGTCTTCCAGCAGTTGTTAAAGTCAGTGCTGCTTTATCTTCTAAGCAGCCAGTTTTACCTTTTTTGGTCATGAAAGCATGAACCTCATGTGACAGATTCTTATCTCTATAGTGGAATGAAGGTCTGAAAATGTGTTGAGGCACACCATGAGGCCCTTCTGGGGTGACAAACTCGAGATGAGGTGGTTTTGTGTCAGTATGT
>PVKN010023707.1:0-14674 GCA_004027915.1 Capromys pilorides
AGACAGACAGACAACACATTATATGACTCCACTTAACAGAATTTAAAACAGGCAAAACTAAGCCATGGTTTTAGAAGTCATGGCAATGGTCATTCCTGGGAAGGTAGAAAGGAAGTGGCAATTAGAAAGGCCTATGAAGGGGAGCTTCTGTATTGCTGACGATAATTTTTTTTTAACTTAGGTGGTAGTTTCAGTGATAGGTTTACTTCATAAATCACAGACTTCCTGTGACATATATAATTTTCTGCATATCTATTATAACTAAAAAGTTTTTTTTTTTTAAATTTTAAAATTTTATTTATTTATTTGCTTGTTGTGTTTGTTTGTTTATTTATTCATTTTGTGGCTGGCTCAGCCTGCCCTGGTGGTGGCGCTGGTGCAGCATGTGGTGTTGGGGATCGAACTGCAGTCCCCGCAGTCGCCTGAGCCCTCCTAAGCAGGCGCTTTAGACCACTGAACCATCTCGCCGGCCCCTATAACTAAAAAGTTTTTAAATCCTAACTGAGCCAAGCAAAGTGGCACCTGCCTATAATTCCAGATATTTTGGAAGCTGAGGCCGAAGAACACAAATTCAAGGCCAATCTGACCAATTCGGCAAGACTCTCTCCAAATTTAAAATGAAATCAGAGGGACTGGAGTGTAGCCCAGTATTTCATGGGCTTAACCTGCAGTGCTGCAAAACAAACAATCCTAAAATACATTAATGCATAAGTAAATATTTATGAACAACAGAGTATATGTCATTCCAAAACACAGGCAATAAAACACAACCTGGTCTCTGACAGGATTTGCATAATTCTGTACACTGTTGGTTCCAATATACTTTCAACAAAGTGGAACTACTATGTGTTTCTTATATTTGGATACATAGTAACTTTACTATTTTGGAATCTCAGAAATAGTTTTCATTAATAAGGGAAATCTTAAGTAACTCAAGTTTCTCTGTATTTCAGTTGTTTCAATTGTGAAACAGATCAAGTCAACCAAACCTGTAACATTAACTTCCTAAATTTACTTTAGGTAAAGAGCTCTGTCTTTGTTTTTCGTTGTTGTTTTTAAATTTTTATTTGTTTATTTGTTTATTTATTTATTTTATGGCTGGCTCAGCCTGCCCTGTGGTAGGGCTGGCACAGCATGTGGTGCCAGGGATCGAACCGCAGTCCCTGCAGTTGCTTGAGCTTTCCTAAGCAGGCGCCTTAGACCACTGAACCATCTTGCCGGCCCCAAGAGCTCTGTCTTTGGAACAGAAAAGTGTAATGAATGCTTAATTGAGCTTTTTCACTTCTATTTCTAGGATGTTGGGGATCAACCTTTGACCCACACTTGACAAAGGCCAAACAAATGAGCTATTCCCAAAGTCCTAAATGCCATTTAAAAGATAAACGCTACAAAGGCAGAAACAATTTTAAAATATAAACTTACCTGACCTGTGAGTCAATGTAAAATTTTGCAGTGAAACAAATTGTATCAAAAGACACAAAAGAACCGTTATCCTAACCAGTTTTTCTTTTTTTTTTTTTTTTTTTTTATGACCAGCTCAGCCTGCCCTGGGGGTGGGGCCAGTGCAGCATATAGTGCCAGGGATCGAACCATGGTCCCTGCAGCTGCCTAAGCTTGCCTAAGCAGGTGCTTTAGCCCGCTGAGCCATCTTGCGGGCCCCATTTTTTCTTTTGTTACAAAAAACTAACATGATATATTAAGTTACCCTTTATATATAGTTCTGGGTTTCCAGTAGTATACATTGTCTTCTTTATTTTTTATTTTTTTGCAGGACCAGAGTTTGAACTCATGACCTTGCACTTGCCAGGCAGGCACTTGTGCCATGGAGGTACCTCTCCGGCCCCTCCAGTAGTATACAATTTAACATACTATACAGGTAAACTAAATTCAAATGACCACTGGACAAGAAAGATAATTGTCCAGGTTTCAAACAATGTTTCTTTATAGCAAAAAATAAGTTTAAAATCATTAAAGTTTTAGCTGGTATGTTAGCACACGTGTGTACTTGTGGTACTCAAGAGGATGGCAAGTTCAAAGCCAAACTAGGCTACAGAGCAAGTCCAACCTGGACTACATACTAAAATTCTATTTAGAGAAAAGAAGACAGTGAAGAAGATGAAAATGAAGAGATGAAGAAGGAGAAAGAGGGGGGAGGAGGAGGAGGAGGAATAAAAATTTATTGGGTTAATTTCACTTAATATCAAATTATATCAGAAATATCAATATCTAACAGATATTTTTCAGTGGCTAATGATTACCTGTACTGTAGTTCTTTCTCAGAAGTCTCACTAAAAATTATATCAGGCTGCCCATAAGCTAATAATTGAAAAGAGTATAACTGTTGTAAGAATAAAAAGACTACATAACTTTTATATTCTGTACAATCACATAACATGTATGCTTATCTAAGATTATACAGATGTTATTTTCTAAATGCAATATGTATTTGCATATACATATATCTTGGGGATTGATCCCAAATCTGAACATGATAATTATTTTTTTAGGGGCCAGGGAGAAAGCTCCATGGCACAAGAGCCTGCCTGGCAAGTGCAAGGCTGTGAGTTCAAGCCCTGGTTATATATACCTTCTACACACAACTTAGAGAAAAATTTATGCAATACTTTTAGTGTACCTTCATTTTGACTGCTGCCTATCATATCAGTTCATTTTTGCTATTATGTTACATAAGGCCCCTCTTGGACCTATCATATGAGGTCTACTTGTGCTATCATGTCAAAACTAAAAATGTTTCATATTTGACAGCCCATTGGAAAAGCACTTGCTTAGCATACAGTGGACCTTAAATTCTATCTAGTTATAGGCAGACAACTAAATATTTCAGATTTTCAATTTTGGATTTTCAGATTACAGCTGCTTAATCAGCATTTGAGTTTAACAGTTCTCTTTAAGATCTAATCAAATCTGAATTATGAAAATATCCACAAATGGGACTGAGGAGATAGCTCTGAGGCACAAGTGCCCGCCTGGCAACTGCAAGGTCATGAGTTTGAACCCCAGTCCCGCAAAAAAAAAAAAAAGAAAATATCCACAAATAAAACTTTAAAAACTAAATCTGTTAAGATCATCTCAGTTACTGGAGATTCTGAGGTATATATGAAGCTTGCTTTTTTTTCAGACTATGAATACATCTTAGTATAAAATCATACATATACTTAAGTATCCTGAGTAACATTCCCATAAAGGCAGACTCATCCTTTTGAGGTACTTGGCTAGTGATCATGTCCAAATCTTTTTTAAAATAATTATTTAGACATGGTCTGTGTAGTTCAGGCTGGCCTTGAATGCTCTATGCAGCTAGTCTCAAACTCTCAGGGCTCCTCCTGCCTCCCTTTCATCATCTTCATCTCTATAAACCATACACTATCATCTATCTAGTTCTCTGTGCCAGGAACCATCAGTGAAATAATGCAACACCTTGCTTCTTACACTAAATCCATCATAAAGGTGTCAATAGTCCACTGCTACTCCCCAAACCTTGCCATTCTTAGCTCCTTCAAATACATGTATTTCAGAAGAAATGCAAAGAAAATACATAGTACCTCCTTTTACTTTTCTTCATCTCTATATCCTGTTACAATCATGTCTTACCTACATAAGTAACTACATTGTATTTTTGCTTTGACTCTTATCCTTCTCCAATCTATTCTCAAAGTGGTATTTTTTGTTCAATGTCATATTCAAAAAGTATACTATAGCTGGGTGTGGTGGCACACACCTGTAATCCCAGCACTTGGGAGGCTGAGGTAGGAGGATCAGTGTGAGATCGAGACTAGCCTGGGCTACAAAAGTGAGCTCAAGGCCAGCCTGAGCTGCATAGCGAGCCCCTGTCTCAAACAGACAAACTAAGTTCTTTTTTGTCTTATACTCTTCAAACATATTTTTCTCTTCCAGGAACATTTGTTCCCTTTTTACCTGTTGGGCTTATTCTTCATGTCTTGTGTTAAATATCACCATCTGCGAAAGGGTTCTTTGACCATAAATACTAAAAATCTTCCCCCATTTGTCTCTCACCATTCTGTTCTTTTCTTTCAATGAATTTATCTTTTCATTTTACATTTATCACATATTTGTTCTTTACACTAAGACTGTATGTAGGTCCACGAAGGCAAGGCATGGATCAGTTAAGCACTTAATAAATGTAAGAAAAATATAATAAATTAGCAAATTAAGGAAGTTAACAAATCTGTTTAGTGAATGACCTCTAGTCCAGAAAATAAATTACAGTGAAAGTGGCTCCCCTTCTCTGGGTCTCCCACTGTCACTTGATCAGGTTTCTGTTTCTAGAAAAAAAGAAGCAAAATGTTTCCTAAAAACTGGTGATACAACAGAGTAAATGTCAGGAAGTTATGTCTGATATGTGACATAAGTGACACAAATTATAATAATTCATGAGGAGAAATCTCTAAGAGCCACAATAACAAAAGATTCCTTCCACAAGGTGAAATTAATCCTGAGTACCAAACTGAAAAATTTTAAGAGGTAGAAAGAAAATAAAGCACCAGTAAGGAAGTAAACAAAGGCACAAAGTGTTGGAAGGTAGTCGTTATAAAACAGGTAACTGGCACCTTATACTATCACAAGGTAAATAAGTAAAAAAGACTAAATCTTGTATCACGTAAGAAATCTATACCCTGGGTGGAGATAAAACTCAGCACCACAGCACCTATCTGGCAAGCAAGAGGTCCTGAGGTCAATTCCTTGTATCCAAAAAAAGAAAAGAAAGAAAGAAAAAGAAGTAAAGAAAAGAATCAATGTATACCCATGTATAACTAAAGAAATTAAATCTTGTTATCATATAAGAAATCTATATCCTATATTAAGACTATAATAAATACCAAGAATTTGAAGGATTAAAAATAAAATCTTTTTGTTTTGGGGGCAAGGTCTTGTTATGTATTCCAGGCTTGCCACAAACAAATTTCCTCTGCCTCTCAAACACTAAATCTTTTTTTTTTTTTTTTGGTGGGCAGGGGAGAGGCTAGGGATGATACACAGGAGTGCTCTAGTACAAGCTATACCTTTTACCTAGTACCTTTTAAAATTATATGTACGTATGTATTCATTTATTTTATTTTTATTTTATTTTATTTTATTTATTTGTTTGCTTGTTGTGTTTGTCCGCTTCTTTATTTATTTATTTTGTGGCTGGCTCAGCCTGCCCTGGTGGTGGGGCTGGCGCAGCATGTGGTGCCGGGGATCGAACCGCAGTTCCTGCAGTTGCCTGAGATTTCCTAAGCAGGCGCTTTAGACCACTGAACCATCTCGCCGGCCCCTGTATTCATTTATTGTACTGCCAGGGTTTTGGCTCTGCACTACATCCTCAGCCCCTACCATTACCTTTCTTATAGAATGTCATAGAACAGCCCAGGCTGGCCTTGAAATTATGTTCTTCCTGCCTTAGCCTCTGAAGTAATGGGGTTACAGGTGTGTGCATATCTCTTAAGTGTCCACAAATCTTTTTTGACTCTAACTTTTGGTTTTTAAATGTTTCCAAACACATATCCTTGGGCTTTCACCAATTTTTACTCTGACCAATTGTCTCAAGTTTCTACATTCTTACCTATGCTACTTATTTACTGTACTGATCTCCTGATGAAATTTCCCTAGTATATCTATTATTTCATATATTTTGTTGTATAGATTCTGGTCCTTTAAGAACTTTTATCAAATTATCCAATTTACATCAATAAAAAGCAAAATTAACCTGTAGAATATCCAGTATTTTCATACCAAATTTTATTTTACTATTCATGGTAGTCAAGGATTTTAATTCTAAATCTGTAATGCTACTTCAGTGCTGCCCTAAATTTTAAGTTAAATCTCTCCCTCAGCTGTATCTCAGCTAAAGTACCCAATGCCTTATATCAATGGTGGCAAATCTATGGCACACATGATGCAGCCCTCTGTCAGCACACACCCACATCGCCTAAGCAGTCAAACACAAGATATTCAGGTTTAATTTGTGTCAGCACTTTGCAATAAACAGGTGGGTTTTGAGTTGCAGATTGAGTACTTGGTCTCTAGAACTTTCACCATGATAGCTTCTACAATACATTTAATTGCATCAGATAAGAGGTTTGGAGAAAAAGTTCCTGAAGATACTTGCAATGTGAAAATCCTATGACTTGGGGAGACCAGCAGCTCAGGACACTCTCCCCGGCACCGTCCTGTTCCTCTCTTGGACAGAAGCTTTCTTTCTCCTAATAAATCTGTTCTGCTCATTACCTCCAAAAAAAAAAAAGAAAAAAAGAAAATCCTATGACTTTATTTTTTCTCTATGACTTCATTAATCTCTATCTTGTCCTAGGTATTCTATAGAGCATATTGCTTTTCTCTTTATTAATACCCATTCACTTAAGGTTTTTCTTTATAAAACACTTTTAAACCTCTACCTTCTTTTCTCCTGATACTGGCGACTGAACCCACAATTATTAAGGCACATCCTTAGCACTTTTTTCATTTTTTCAGATACAATCTTGCAAAACTGTTTAAGCTGGTCTCAAACAGTGATCCTACTGCTTCAGCCTCTAGAGTTGCTGGACTTATAGACATGTACATGGCTTCTGCTCTAACTTTTCTTTTTTCTCCCTTCCCCATCCTGGGAATTGTAATGGAGTCTATACATGAAGCTACATGTTCAGCCCTTTATTTTTTAAGACAGTTTCACTAAGGTGCTAAACAGCCAAGCTAGACTTGAATTTGTGATCTTCTTACCTTAGCCTCTCAGCTTGCTGGGTTTTTTTTGTTTGTTTGTTTTTGTTTTTGTGGTACTAGGAATTGAACTCAGGATGTTATGCTTGTCAGGCAGGTGCTTATGGTGCTGAGCTATGCTCCTGCCCAGCATGCTGGGATTATAGCACACCACAGGAAGATTCTTCCTTTAACACTTCAAGTCCAAATATGACTTTTGTATTTCACAGAACAGACTTCTGGAAATACTTAAATCCTAAAATTATAAAACTGCAGGAAATTGAATGCCAGAGAAATTTAAGGCTGACAAAGGTTAAGGAACTTGATAACAGCTGTATAGGTAGTTATGTTTTGATTCTCTCCAACCAGTACCTAAGTCAAGAAGAGTGTTTTGGTGGATACATTAACAGTTTTTTCTAATGCTTTATTCATATGCCTTCAGGATATATCTACTTAACCAATTAGAAGTTGTTGTGGATTTTGTTGTTGTATTGGGTTTTTAAGTACAGACTATCCACTTTCCTGAAATTGTTGAAGGATGACAGTCACCTTTAACCTAATCTGAGGCCGCTACCGCCTCATCGGTGTCTGTATTATATGACCTGTAGTTTATAGGCAACACCCAAAGTCCTAAGACCTGCCAGTACTCTGTAGTACACCGTAACTAAGGTAAATTGTTAAAGCAACAAAAGAAACACAAGTCTTCCAGGACACATCATAGTACAGGTTTAGCTTGCTCTAAGTAATAAGGTTTTTCCTTGAGTCAAATATCCTATGTAAGGTTCTACACTACCCCTGCTGTTAGCAAAATGTTTCATCTAAACTCACGTTCAAGAGAACACAAAAAAGTCATATGATAAAGAAAAAACTCTGCAATGTAGAATCCTCTCTTAAGTTCAACTGTAGACCTAGTAGTTCTTTTAAAACTACTATACAGTTATATCGAGGGTTTAGGTACTGTAACATAATTAAATGCTCTTTTCTATTCAAATCAGTTGGTTAAGTAACATTACAGAATGTGAAAACAGAGAAAACAGAAAAGTGAAAAGCAGCATGCAAAATTGAGAAAGTAAATTGTGACAGTGACTTTATTAACGAAGATGAACTTTATTTAAAAAGAATTCTGAAGGTATGAGCATTTGACATAAAGGATAAAATTCACAGTAGGGTCATATGCCAGGTTTCCAGGAAAAGAAATGTGTAGCACTGTTAATATCATAACTTTTAATTCTTGTCTACTTTGTTCTTAAGTTTTCTTTTTTAAAGGCAAAAACAAAACCAAAAAAGGAAGAAACAGAAGCCACTCTCTAAGCTAGAGGCTGTGACAAGCCAGTAAAACACCAGGCTTTCCGGGTCATGCTTGGTTTAGGGATGGATGTTCACGGAGAGAGCTCTGGAACCACCCATCATGTCCCACACCCACACAGACACTAAGACCTACTTAGCAGCGACCCACAAACACAGACAGGGATTGGTGGGGTCTGCGCCACACTGCGGACGTGAGGAGGCTTTAGGGGTGCGAAAGATCGCTGGGAAGGCAGGGTGCTCACACCCAAGAAGCAAAGCCTGGGAAAGTGCTGAGGCGTCCCGCGCTCTGGGGCACCATCATGCTTGGGACACCCTATCATGAGTCACGGAGGCGAGACAGCAGGCGGGCGGAGACACAGGCTGCAGGATGGAGGGAAGCCCGACCCTCGCGAGGAAACCCAGCGGGGAGGGAGGCCCCGACCTCACACGGGGCGGGGAAGAGGAGCCCGCCTCCCCCACGCCCTGCCCACCCGGCTCTCACCTCCACCCGGTGCAACAGGCGCCGCAGCCGGGCCGACCCGGGAGCTGCGGGCTGCGGGCTGCGGGGCGGGGGGCACGGCGCAGCCATGACAGCGCGGGCGGACGGCGGGCCGCACGTGCGGGCAGCGCCCCTCCCCGGCGTCCCCGCACCCCGCCCCTCACCGCCCCGGCGGCCCGGCCCGCCTCGAACACCCCCCCACACACACACCGCCGATCGGCGGTGGCAGCGGGCACGTACTCACCGCCGCTCACGGGTTCTCCCTCTTCGCCATGACCGAGGTGCCCCCGCCGCCCCCCGCCTCGACCGAGACTGACACGCGCGGCTGGCCGGGCGGGGGCGGCCTCCGGCGACCACCCCGCTGACAGAACCTGCCCCCGCCTCTCCCCACCAGTTGAACTGCGGCCGCTGCCCCTCGGTGGCCCCGGGCTTCCTCTCCACGCCTGAGACAGCGGGTGGCAGCGACGGGCGGCCGCACTTACCGGCGGCGCGGCCAAGCCCCCCCGTCAGCACAGGGCTGGGGGGGAAAGAGGGAGGAGTGCAGGGCACCGCCTCCCCGCGCGCCACGCACCCGCCTGATTGGTCTGGTTCACTCCCCCGGCGCGACCCCACCAGCCCCTGCGAGCGGCACTTCGGCAGCACCGGCGCACATTTGCATATTTGTGCCCGCGCAGCTGATTGGCCGGGGCGCGCAGGGGCGGCTGTGACCGCCACGGCTTCCGTCGCCGTTTAGGTAACGTCGGGCTTTCCCGGAGGGAGGTTCCCCTCGCTGCTCCCTGTCCCTGGACGCCTGGCCCGACCTAGGGCACTGGGAGGCGGGAGGCGGGGTCGCCGCCCTGCTTGCTCCAACATGGCCCCGTCGCGGCGCCGACCCAATCGCCGGCGCGGTTACTCCCGGAGCCCCTGGCGGCTTAGGGGCGGGGAAGGGCTGGGACCGGGCGCCCTCTGGCCGGAGCGTGGAGCAGTGCAAGGTCCCGGGCTCCCCTCGCCGCCACGTCAGGCCGCGCCCTCGCGACTGCCTCTCCCCTCGCACCGCCACGTCAGGCCCGGGCCGCGAGCTGGCCGGCGGCGGGGTCGACGCCGAGGTCACTCACTCGCAGGGCATCTCCCAGCCAGCCTAGGGTTCCCACAGTTTTCTTTTCTAAATGGCCGTGGATTCCGCTCCAAAGTGTCCTTGCGTGCTGAAACCCCGGCGATCACGCCGGTGCTGCAAAATCGGGAGCGTTGGGAGCAATGATGCGGCGACACAGACCAGGTGTTCGTTCGCTCAGCACCTGCCGCAGAAAGGGCGCCAGCCCAGGAGACCAGGCAGGGAGCCCTGATTCTGAGCGCAATCGGGGGAGAGGGAAATGAACCCGAGCCTGACACTTAAAAGAGAAAGAAAGAACAAGCGAAAGAAGAGGGGAGAAACATTAAAAGGGGATGGGGAGACAGGAAAACACTGTCCCACGGAGGCGCTGGGACACCTGGGTTCCCTCTCTGTCACTAAAAATTAACCGTGTGACCTACATTAAACCTCAATGTGTCCCAGGGCCTCGGTTTTCCCTTTTGTAAAACGAGGAGGCTGGATAAGTGTGTTAAAAGCCTCCAGCTCTAAAATTCTGTGGGTTTTTACTTTCTGACCCACGACCAACCCTATTACCTAATTAAAAACTGAAAATCTAAGCTAAAATGTGAGACAGACAAAAGTAATTGAATGCTTGAACTTTAGTTCAGTCTACTGGTGTTTGTTCCAACTATTTACTATTTTCAAATTCAGTGTGGGTGATATTTAACATTTGCCTTCCAGACGATGGAAGTCTCTCAAATTTTGTCCTTCACAAAGGAACATCACTGTCTTGTTTATTTCTGGCCAGATGGAACAGCTAGGTTATACCCAGTGCTAGTGGTTAAATTATTTCATTCTTTATACTTGTTCATAAAGTGCTGGAAGAGTAGATGAAGACAAGTGTAGCAGAGATGTATGGAAGGGCCTGGGAGGAAACGTTGGCTGAAAGAAGTTACAATTACTCCTTTGATTGCCCTGGAGGATACTTAATAACAACCTCATAGTGCAGCAGAACAAGAGTGCACAGAAACAGTTAATCTCTGAGCTCCCTACACTACTACTTATTTGAATACTGCTTTAGTTTGTAAATTCAACTTGTTGAGTCAACTTTAAAGTCAGTAACATCTCATTTATCTGGCACAACAGCAAAAGATGTACCTTATATAAGTGAAAAGCTTGGGCTACTTTAAAGAACTTTCCATAATGTTATCAGATGGGAAACTTCCATCTTTTCTGAACACAAGATTCTGAAACTTACTTGGTGATTAAGGGTTTATCAACGTTATCATATTCTAATATGATTAATAAATGCCTTCAACAAACAGTATGTAGGGGGCTGGGGAGATAGCTCAGTAGAATAAGTGCTTTCCTCGCAAACACAAGGACCTGAGTTCAATCCCTGGTCCCAACAAAAAAAAAAAAAAAAAAACAACTATGTAGAGTTTATTTCACTGAGCCTCAGCCCCAGACCAGAACTCAGGTTTTCAGTAGTTCTTTAAGAATTCATCCGAGGCCAGGCTTCAGCTGCACAGGGTAATATATCTCATTCCTACATTTTGATGTTCATTGTCTTCCTGTCCCATAACTTCAGTTCTAGAGTTCACACACCCAGAAACCTATTACAGAGAATACCACTAACATCTAAGAAATAAGTGAAACACAGTCATTCAGGCTGTCAAAACTGAAAAAAGTACAGGAGTTCTATTTTGACAGCCTGAGTGAGTAGGTTTCATTTATTTCTCTTTTTCTTTTTCTTTTTTTAAAATTTTATGTATTTACTACAAGGTCTCACTATGCAGCTCGACTCCTAGTGATCCTCCTCTGTTCAGCCTTTCCCAGCACTGGGATTAGAGGCATCTCCCACCACACCCAGACTCAGTCGCCACTCACTGCACCCAAGGGCAAGGGAACTAGATATGTTAACCTGTGCAACTGAAGTTAGCAAGAATCAGTATGGAAAACAGCAAAATCTAGCAATGCCAGCCTTCCGTTATCATCAGGCATTGCAATATACAAGGCCAAGCGGCATCCACACTTGCCAGGATCCATCTTCCTGGGACTCTAGAGCAAGGATGGCTCCCTGTCTTTCAAAACAAACAGCCTAGGCCAGCAAGATGGTTCAGCAGTCTAAAGCTCCTGCTTAGGCAAGCTTAGGCAACTGTAGGGACCATAGTTTGATCCCTGGCACCACCTGCTGTGCCAGATCCACCTCCAGGGCAGGCTGAGCCAGCCATAATAATAATTTTAAAAAATTACATCAGGAGACTCAAGACAACAGACAGCCAGGCATGGTGGCAAAAGCCTGTGATCCCAACACAAGGGAGCACTGAGAAAGAAAGATCATTGTGAATTTGAGACCAGCCTGGACTACAAAGTAAGGCCGGCCTGAACTGCATAGCAAGACACTATCACCAAAAAAAAAAAAAGAAGAAGAAGAAAAGAAATATATATATATATATATATATATATATATATATATATATATATGTATATATATATATATATATGCTAGTTCATTTTACTTTACAACCACTCAAGGAGAGGATTCTTTTCCAAATTTTACAAATGAACAATTTCAAAATCTGCCCAAGTTGCATAGTCGCTGAGTCACAGAAATAATATTCAAACATAGCCCTGCTGACACCAAACCTATTACTTGGTGGACCAATTCCACATTAGCTTTTTCTTTTTAAACTGCTTTAACATCTCAAAAGGAGCAGTTTACCTACAGAAGGATTTTGACTCAGTCACCAAAAGATTATCTTACAAATTCTATCCAATTTGTGGAGTTTCCCTGCCATTTTGTCAGCTGTGGATCACAGATTGCACCTTACTGGTGGACTTCAGGATGGAAACATGGCTCTGGGACAAGATCAGTTGATTTTCACAATTTGGGTGAAAATCACCCAAGTCATATTTATGGATTAGAACAAAAGTGATTCCAATTCCCCTGATCACAGTTGCAAAAATGATACAATCAAGATCTCAAAACAGGGCCGGCGAGATGGTTCAGTGGTCTAAAGCGCATGCTTAGGAAAGCTCAGGCAACTGCAGGGACTGCGGTTCTATCCCCAGCACCACATGCTGCGCCAGCCCCACCACCAGGGCAGGCTGAGCCAGCCACAAAATAAATAAATAAATAAACAAACACAACAAGCAAACAAATAAATAAATAAAATAAATTTTTAAAAAAAGATCTCAAAAAAAAAAAAAAAACCTAAAAACAGGCACTAGACTCTTAGAGATACCTGCAAAAATGAAAGCCACATGTTCCAGAACTAATGAAGACCCAGTGTATGAGGACCAACCCCAAAGTGCCAGGAGGCTGACGAAAAGAGGCAGAGATGGGAGTTGGATGGAGTGCAATTTATCGGCAGATTTCCTGACAGAGCTATGGTTCTGGGTGGCAATAAGATAATAAGATCACGTGGATCTTGCAATTTGGGTCAGAAAGAAGGGCATATTTATGGCTTAGGTCAAAAGTGACTTCATTATAGCTGGAATGTGTCTGGTTTGTCTTAAGATAATATTGAAAAGCATGGTGCATCTCTGGAGCCAGGGAAACACCACATAGAATGCTAATGGTTTCACCTAAAATAGTTCACTGCGAAACAATGCAGGCAGAGCTGAGTGTTACTGCAGGACAATCCTGGCAGTTAGGACTCAAGAGGGCTATAGTTGGCTTAAACTGGGTCCATAAACCAGGGAATAGTCAACAAAACAACTCTGAAAAGATCAAAATTGAAGGACTCACATCCAGATTTCAAAACTTACTATAAAGTTACAATAAGAAAGTATGTAGCCAGATGTGGTGGCGCCCGCCACGTCATGTTAGTACACTAAAGGCTGAGGTAGGAAGATCGCCATGAGTCTTGAGTTTAAAGCCAACCTGAACTATATAGTGAGATTTGTCTCAAAAAAAAAAAAAAAAAAAAAAAGTTGGTATTGGCATAAGGACAGACATACCAATCAACAGAATACAAACATTTATATGCATGGTCAGCAGAGGAATGGAGGCATTTAAGTTGGGAAAGAATAATCTGTTAAACAAGAGATACTTGGGGATCGTGGTTCCCAGTTCACATGCACACACCAGACAGTCCCTGAAGGAGTATAGGGGCAACTGGACACATGCATGCTAGAGAATTAAGTTGGCCTTAAAGCCTGAGACAAGAGCAGCCCAAGTTCAAGCCTAGCCTGAGCAACCTGCCAAAAAAGTGAAATGCTCCCTCAATATAATACAATAAAAATGGGTTTGGAAGCCACAAACAATGGCATACATTTATAATCACAGCATCAGGAGGCTGAATCAGAGGATCAATGGGAGTTTCAAGTCAGCTGAAGCATAGTGAAATCAAGACCTGCCTAAACTACACATTGAGACCCTGTCTCAAATGCTCCCCATAAGTGTGCAGTGGGGAGGGGTGGTGTTTACAGATATAGCTCACTATAACGACCCTGTGTTTGATCTTCACTACTGCCCCCCACCTCCAAAATGAAATTGGAACCCTACCTCAAACTACATGAAACAGTAAATCAAAAGGGGCCACACACTAAAATGTAAGAAGAAAGAAAAAAAAAATGTAAGAAGTGGAACTTCAAAACTCTAGGAAGAAGCTTAGCATGCAATCATAAAACTTGGGAGGGTAGGGGAAGAGGGTTATAAGTTCAAGTTCAGCCTGGACTATGTAGCAAGTTCAATAGTGGCCAAAGCTTCAAAAAGGGGCCATGTCTCAAAAGCACAAAACTCTATGAAGAAGCAGGAATGAATCTTTAGGATTGTGAGTTAGTTCCTTTTACATAACACCAAAATTATGATCAACAAAAGAAAACATAAATACCTTTGATGTTATTAAAAAGTTTTGTGCAAGAAACCAAAGGAAAATATAAACTGAACTTCATCAAAATAAGAAACCTTTTGCACTTCAAAAAACAGCATTAGAAAAGTGAAAAGTGCTGGGTATGGTGGCACACGCCTATAATTCCCAGTACTTGGGAGGCTGCGGCAGGAGGATCAGTGTGAGTTCGAGACCAGCCTGGGCTGCAAAAGTGAGCTCAAGGCCAGCATGAACTGCATAATGAGACTCTGTCTCAAAAAGACCAAAAAAAAAAAAAAAAAAAAAAAA
>PVKN010023708.1:0-14702 GCA_004027915.1 Capromys pilorides
TTTAAGGGAATGTCAGAGTCACCTGCAGGATTTGTTAAAACACAAACTTCTGGGTCAGGGATATAGCTCAGTGGCACAGTGCCTGCCTGGCAAGTGCAAGGTCCTGAGTTCAATTCCCAATACAAACAAACAGTCAAAAACCCCACAAACTGCCAGGCCCCACCCTTGAGCATCATCTGCTTCAGCCACTGTGGGGCCACGCCTGGAAATTTTATGTTTGTAGCAAGTTCTCCAGTGAGGTGGCTGTTGCTGCTGCTCGGAGGACCAAGAGCGACTGCTCTGTATGGTCTTCAATAGACAGAAGGGAAAGGACTCTGCAGCGGTAAAGCAGTGGCCTAAAACGACAGGACACCTGCACACGTACTCAGTTACCCTTGCGGTCGGTCCCTCCAGGCCTGGACGATTCCCTACAGGACTATCCTTTTGAGGACTGGGAGCTGCCTGGCAAGTATTTACTTCAGCTGTGCCCCCGAAGCCTGGAGGCTCTGACAGTGTGGCCTATCGGCCACCAGGAGCTCATTTTGGATGGAGTGGAACAGCTCCGGGCCCTGGTGAGTGGGCACTGGCCACGATGGCTGCAGCATCTGCCACCCTGGTAAGGGACCCCACAGGGAGCTGGCTGCTGCCAGCCTGGTGACCCATCCCTTTTTGCCATAGAGCACTGGGCTACAAACAGAGAACCTGCAGAGCCTGGCAGAGGCACTTCTAGGGGGGACCCAGGCCTTCCAGAGTTTGTTCCAAGCGTGCCTGGGGGACTCTGCTGAGATCCCTGCGGAAGTCCTCAGTGCGGCTGTGAAGCTGGTGCGTGAGGCTCGAGCTCTCCTCTTCTGGCTCAACAGGTACTGGGCTGGGGTGACTGCTGAAGGGCCCTTCTTGTCTTGACCTCTAAGAGGAGGAGAAAAACAAAGCGTGACTCTTGTTGAGATTTGGCAGAGCAGGTGAAAGAAGTCACTCTGTTTGCAGAGGCACTGGGCTACCTGGGTTCCCATTCTGCTCGGGTTTGTAACCGTAACAGTCTTTGTTTGTTTTTTTGGTGGGACTGGGGTTCAAACTCACAACCTTGCACTTGCCAGGCAGGCACTCATGCCACAGAGCTATCTCCCCAACCCTGATAACCGTAACAGTCTTATTGACAGCTGTTAGAGAGCTTCCATACTCACTCACTGGCTGCCACTTAGGTCCCATTTCCAATGTCGTCTCCTCCAGGAAGCCTCCCCTGTTATCCGCCGTCAGAGCTCTCCACTTCACAACATTCACGACAGCTGAAATTAAATTATTAATATAATTGTTCAACATCTGTCTCGCAGCGCCTAGGCTAGGACCTGCATATAGTAGGGGCATGGAAAACCAAGTCCTGTGCCAAGCTCTTAGACACGTTGTCATCTCCTTGGCTCCAAAGCAAAGCTGCCAGGGCAGACCCTTCCCCAAGTTTCAGGTGAGCAATGGGCTCGGAGGGATGCACCGCAGCCTCTGAACCACCGTGCCGCACTTCTCCTGCCAGGTTCCTCTTCTCCCAGTTAAATGACTTCTCAGCCTGCCAGGAGATCGGGGCGTTGTGTGGGGAGCTGAGCCAGGCTCTGCAAGAGGTAGGAGCGCAGGGGCCAGGCTCAACCCGTGCCTAGGAGGCCAGGCCAGACAAGAGCTTTTTATAACCTGTGAATCAGAACAGGGTCAGGTGTGAGGACTGGGGCAAGGGAGTGAGCGCAGGAGGACAGCAGGCCCTGCTGCTGGGTTTGGGCCGCTGGGGGCACAGGGTCTCCTCCCTGGCAGAGAAGCTCAGAAAGTTGGCCAGCCAGGAGAGGGTGCGGGCGAGGGCATGCACGCGTGGTGACTCGGGGCTGAAACTCTGAAGCCCTATAGGGAAGCTGGGAGAGACAGAGGGGACTCAGTCCTGTGCTCTTAGAAAAAGGCAGCCCCCTCTCACCCTTACTCAGAGAGGCTCCTGCTTTTCACTGTTTCCAGGACTGCCCGAAGGCTGAGAAGAAAAGCAAAGTCCTGAGCATTGTGAGTAGAGAGGAAGGGGAGTAGAGGAGGGAAAGGTGGGGATGGAATCGGGCTCGGCCATCCAACTTGCCCCTCCCCCAGTGCAGCCACGTGTCCGGAATCTGTCACAACATCCTGAACTACACCCCTGAGGAGCTGCTGGAGCAGAAGGCTGTGCTACAGCAGGTGCAACTGCATGATCCTTCGGTGAGCCCTGACCTGTACTTCTTCTTCTTTGGCAACCTTGTCTGGGCCCTGAACCATAGTCTAGGGCAGTGGTGGTGAACCTGTGGCATGCACGCTGCTACAGGGACCCAGAGCCCTCTCTGTCAGCGTGCGAGCCAGTTCACTCCAGCAGCTGAGCACTGGATGACAGTTGGTTTTTTCTAAACTAAAACCTTATTGTTCAGGTTTAATTTCAGTGTTGGCATGTTAAAATAAGTGCATTTTGGGTTGCAGTTTGGGCGTTCAGCCTCCAAGAAGTTCGCCATCAGTGATCTGGGGTCTCCAGCATCCTTTACTGTTTGTTGCATGGATGCCTAACATGCACAGGTGTTAAAATGGAGGTCTAGCTGGGCACAGTAGCGCACGCCTGTAATTCCAGTTACCCAGAAGGATGAGGCAACGTGGGCCACTTAGTGAGACCCTGTCTCAGAAATTCAGAAAATTTAAGGACTCATGTCACTCTTCGCAGGGTGTGGTGGTCAGTGTTCACAATCCTAGCATTTAGGCAGCTGAGGCAGGAGGATCCCAAGTTCAAGACTAGCCTAGACTACATAGCAAAGTCTTATCTCAAAAGAAAGCAAAACAGAAAACTTTAAAAGGACTGGGGGTATAGCTCAGGGGTAGAGGATTTACCCATCATATAGAAAGTTCTAGATTCAACTCCCAGTTCCAAGCAAATAGGAAAGCCCCAGGACTGAGCTGTAGCCCCTTCCCCAGCCTTGAGGGGCTGTGTCAACATGGTCTCAGGTTGCACATTCCAACTTTGTGACACAGGCCTAGCAGGGTCTCAGGGACAGATTAGGAGAGAGAGGAAAAGATACATGCTTTATTGCTTTAATCTTGACTGGTTAGGAGAGTCTGTGAACCTGGTATCTCAGAAATCAGTGACTCTGGCTTCCCTCTGGCTTTTTCAGAGGAGGAAGCAGAGGCCCAGAGAGGAGTGGCAAGCCCAAAGTCAAGCAGCAAGTTGGGGCACTGCCGACTTGGGGCCAGCTCTTTTCCCACCCCTCGTTTCCACCCACCATTGAGTCCTGGGGCCCGGTGGCCCTGCTGGCCCCAGGCCCTCAGTGACTGTAGCCTCTGTCTCTGCAGGGCTTGAAAATCCAAACCACCAGCAACTGCCTGCACTTTGTGTCCTGCGTGGGCTCCCAGGTGAGAGCCCGCACCCTTCTCAGCCCCCTTCCTTTAAAGCCCACTCACTGGCTCCAGGCAGCAGAGAGCCCACTTTCTGGGTCTCACTCCCCCACACCAGGTCCCCACTGACTCCCCGCTGCAGATCCTTCCTGGAGATGAGGTGGTCCAGATCAATGAGCAGGTGGTGGTGAGTGAGGCAGGGTCTGAGCGGAGCCCTGGGCTATCAGGTGGGAGGGCAGTCCAGGTGCTGGCCTTTGGCAAGAACAGGGTTGCGATGCTGCCTGCCAGGATGGTCAGACCTGGCTTCCAGATGAGAGCCCCGTACCCTTGGCAGCCGCACATTGCAAGGCCCTCTTACCTTCCTCCCCAGAGCTGAGGCGAAGGGCTATGGAGGCTCCTTGGAGGCTGTGTAGGTAAAGCAGCAGGAGGAAACTCAGGGGAGCTCCAAGGGCAAGCACTGGGGGGCTGCTTCAGAACCTCCTGCCCAGCTTGATGCCAGCCCAGTGTCCCTGCCCCATCCCTTGTCCTTGCTCCCCAGGTGGGCTGGCCCCACAAGAATGTGGTGAGGGAGCTTCTAGGACAGCCTGCCGAGGCTGGGGTCAGCTTAGTGCTGAAGAAGATCCCAGTGCCAGAGACCCCCCCACAGGTAAGCAGCCCTAGCCCAACCCTACCTGCTTTCAGACTCCTCTTGTTCAGCTCCATAATCCTGATTCTGATGGCTCCTCAGACACCCCTCGACTCCCCTCACCTGAGACGTCAGTCACTGGCCTTGAGCCCCCTGTCTTCCAGGTAACAGATTCTGCCCTGGGAGGGGGGGTCTCTTATTGCAGAGCCCATGGGTTCATCTCATCTCTGTGTGCTTTTCACAGGGTCCCATCTGAAGAAGTCTTTGCCTTTGACCCGACTTCAGATCCAGATCCTGTGCCTAGCCCTGCTTGGACAGGTAACGTCAAAGCCCAGCAGGTAGCAGATTCTCCCTAGCAAGTCATCAGCACCTGGCTTGGACCACCTCTCTGACCCCCAGGCCAGGGGCTGGGTTCATGAACCTTCTCCCACCCCTCGCTTACCTCCCTGATAGACTCTACCTCCCTTGAACACGAGCCCCTGCCCATCACCCCTGCATCTCCAGCCACATCCCAAGCAGAAGCAGCAGAGACTCCAGGACGCCTTAACCAGGTAAGGTCAGGGGATCAGCAAGGAGTGGCATGGGATCTGCACCTAGGCCTTCTCTAACCCTGGCATGTTCCTTTCAGCATTCATCCCTTGGTCGGAAGAAATCCAGAGGTATGAGTGCCCTGAGTGGGTGAGGCCACCCTATTTGAAGACTTCTCAGAAATCTTGCTGTGTTGGGATGATGCCCCCAACCACTTCCCACACAGCCTCTAATCTGGATCAGACAGGTCATGCTCCCAGCTGGGGTCTTTCATCAGTTCTGTAACTTTGACCAAATGCCCAGTTCCCTGATCTTCAGTTGACTCATCTCTGAAACAGAGTCCTCAGAGATGCCTCAGAGATGACTTGTTCGACATTCTGAGCCCAGGGTGTGGCTTCAGACATCTCTGTTGGGGATGCTCAGGAGGAGGTCTGGGGCGTGGGGCTGCCTTGTCATCTCTCACCACACGGGCTGTGTTGTGTTCCTGCAGGCGTGGCGACAAAGCTGAGCCGCCGGCGGGTGTCGTGCCGTGAGCTGGGCCGGCCAGACTGTGATGGTTGGCTCTTGCTGCGCAAGACACCTGGTGGCTTTATGGGTCCACGCTGGCGCCGCTGCTGGTTCGTGCTCAAGGGACACATGCTATACTGGTACCACCAGCCCCAGGTGAGACCCCTCCACACATTCCCATGGCTAGCAAGTGAGCTGTTTGGGATATTTGATTCTTGTCTCTCCTCTACTGCCTACTCCCATCAGTGGTGGGCCCCAGACCTTCCAAGGCCTCAGTGTTCCCATCTGTAGATGAGGATGCCTCTTTGGAAACAAGTGCTTTCATGTGTGTGTAAAAGATGTTTGGGGAGAGTTGGGCGTTGTGGCACAGGATTGTAATTCCAACACTGGAGGCTGAGACAGGAGGATCATAAGTTCAAGGCCAGTGTCGGTTACATAGCAAATGTAAGGCTAGCCTGGACTACAGAGTGGCTCTAGGCAATGTCAAAACAAATAAAAAAGCTTAGAAGTCATAGCTCAGCAATATAGTGTTCTGCTTATTGTAAGGCTCAAGATTTGATTTCCTAGTAGCCCCCAAAAGGTTTAGAGAAGGTATGATAAAAAGTACAGAGAAAGTCGCTTTTATTCTGTCCATCTGTCCTCATCCTTCTGATATGCTGTCCATCCTAGAGATGAACCATTGATTATTTTTTCATTCAACATAAACCCAGCTCTGGACTGGACACGGAGGACACAGGAAATAATTGGGCAGTTTCTGTCCCTCCAGAACTTAGAGGCTGGCGGCAGGGAAGAGGGATGAATACCTTCTCAAGGACAACATGGAGGACACGTATTAATCTCTATCCATTTTTTTTTGTGGGACCAGGGTTCAAACTCACAACCTTGCACTTGCCATGCAGGCACTTGTGCCATGGAGCTATCTCCCCAGGTCCCGAGGACATGTATTAAGATAAAGGAAAAGCTTCAGAGATGTGTGTGAGCCCAGCAGAGGTGTCCCTCCTAGCTGGAGGAGCCCAGAAGCTTCTCTGAGAAAGAAACACCTAGATGTTAAATCGGATGAAAGAGGAAAGAAGACTAGGAAGAGAAAAGGCATTTGCACAGCTGAAGCAACTTCATGGGTCTTTACAAAGAAACAAGTGAATAAGCTGGGCGGGGTGGCGCATGCCTGTAATCCCAGCACTTGGGAGGCTGAGGCAGGAGGATCAGTGCAGGTTGGAGACCAGCCTGGGCTACAAAAGTGAGCTCAAGGCCAGCCTGAATGGCATAGTGAGACCCTGTCTCAAAAAAAAGACAAAAAAAAAAAAAAGCCAAAACAACAACAACAAAAAACAAGTGAATAAGCAAGCTCCCCTTTCTTGACTACCTCTCCCTTTCTTCCCTCCCTCCTCCTCCCCTCTCTTCCTCTCCTTTCCCTCTCCCTCCTTTCCCTTTCTTTGCTGGGGATTAAGCTCAGGGCTTAGTACCTGCTGGGCAGTGCAGGGCTACTGAGCTGCATCCTCAGCCAATGACTTTCTCTGGATGTTTCTGTTTCCCTTAACTGGCTCAGAGGTATCTCCCATCATGAGCCCCAGAAACAGCTATGGTTACAGCCCAGGAAGCCCTATTTCCCCTCCACTTCCCTTGGGAGCCTGAGAGGTAACTAAGGAGCTGACCAGGCCCTGAGGGTACCCCGCCACCAAGCTAACCTTGCTTTCATCCCCTCTAGGATGAAAAGGCCCAGGGCCTCATCAATGTCTCCAACTATAGTCTGGAAAGCGGACATGATCAGAAGAAGAAATAGTTAAGTCTTGGTGTATAATGGGCTGGAGAATGGGCAATAAAGAGTGGTGGATGCAGTGGGTGCATGGCAGGTGGTGGGATTTCTGGTCCAGCCTGTCTGGGCTCTGGATGGGCACAGCTGGGCAGAGGCTGAGTGATGCCCTTCTGTTCCCTGGCAGTGTGTTCCAGCTCACACATGAGGTGTACAAACCCTTTGTCTTTGCGGCTGATACCCTCTCTGATCTGAGCATGTGAGTGCCCCTGCCCCTGCCCTACTCCCACAAAGCTTCCACCCAGTCTCTGAATACATGGGAGCTAAGATCAAATTCCAGGCCTCTGATGAAAAAGAAGTTGAGCTGGGCTTGATGATGCATTCCTATAATCCAGCTACTGAAAAGGCCGAGGCAGGAAAATCTCAAATTCAAGTCCAGCCTGGGCAACTTAGGGAGTCTCTATCTCAAAAAAAAAAAAAAAAGAAGAAGAAGAAGAAGAAAAGGGGTGGGGATGTAGCCCAGTGGCAGTGTTTGCCTGACATGGATGAACCCTCATTGATGCCTCCACAGGTGGGTGCGGAACCTCATCACCTGCATTTCCAAGTACCAGTCTCCAGGCCAGACTCAGTCAGCTCGAGAAGAAGGTAGGTATCTCTCAGGAACGGGGAAGAGGGAACTGGATCTCCTCGGAGCCTCTGCTGCCTTCCTCAACTGCTCCTGCCCACCCCAGACTGCTACAGTGAAACAGAGGCAGAGGACCATGATGATGAAGCTGGATCCCGCTCAGCCTCAGTGAGTAGGGGGCCGCTCTGGGGTGGGAGGGTGGGGCGAATAGACAGGGCTCAGGCTGGGGCCCTTCTCTCCTTCTTCCCACTTGCAGCCCAACCCAGCACAGACTTGGAGCCCACTCCTCGGAGACACATCCCCCTCCGCCTCTCCGATGACGCAGCGCAGCCTAACAGGTGCTGCCCTGAGCTGGGAGTGGGCGCTCGACCTGGGGCTGCGGCGGGCCTGGCCTCATCCTGCCTCCTGCTCCCACAGACAGCAGTGAGGGAGCGCTGGAAGGAATGGTTCGGGGGCTGAGGCAGGGTGGCGTGTCCCTCCTGGGCCGGCCACAGCCCTTGACCCAGGAACAGTGGCGGAGTTCTTTCATGCGGCGCAATCGAGACCCCCACCTCAATGAGCGAGCGCACCGCGTGCGGGCGCTACAGAGCACCCTCAAGGTCAGCAGGGTACACCGGGTGTGATGAGGGACCCAGCTCTGGGTTTCAGGGTTCAGGTAGCGGCTCCTGGCTCTGCCCTGGGCTCCAGCTCCAGGCTCCAGGCTGTAGTCTGGGCTCAGCTATGGACTGGGACCAGCTCTGTGTTCTCCTTGTGCCAGGCTGACCAGCTGCTTAGGATGCTGGGGTTAGCCCTGAGCTGGGGCTGTGCCCCCTCCTTGGGCATTCACAGCTTCTTACTTCCTGTCCCCCTTGCAGGCAAAATTGCAGGAGTTGCAGGCCCTGGATGAAGTGCTGGGCGACCCTGAGCTGACCGCAGAGAAGTTTCGCAGGTGGAAGGAGCAGAACCAGGAGCTGTACTCAGAGTGCCTAGGGGCCTGGGGAATGGCACCTTTAGACAGCAGCTCCCAAGCCCTGACCTCTGGCTCCACAGAACATTCTCCTCTACTCTCTCACCCTGAGGAGCCCTCCCATCTTTACCCTTTGACCCCAGAGAATAAACTCCAACCACCTGACCTGTGACCCTGGGCAGTACCCTAGCTTCTGACCCGACGCTGAGGACCACCTCATCCCCAGCCCTTGACATACCTAAGGCAGCCTGTCCATAGGTTCGGTTCAGGGCTAGACACAGTGCCAATGTCATTTCTGCTGTCTCCCCTAGAGTGGGATAAAGTGAGCTTTTGCCACCCTCCTTCCTGAGAAACCACCATCCTCAGATTTGAGGGATGCAGCCTTAACCTCCAGTACTTCAAGTTGGTTCTGGACATGAGATGCGCTTTTCAAATAAAACCAATTTCTCTGAAGTGAATCTATATGTGCCTCTGTTAGAGCCAAGAACTTGCTTCCCAGAGAGGACTGGAAGGAATGGCCTTCCATCTGGGGTGAATGCCGTCTGCCCCATTGTGGGTGACGAGCCCTCTGCACACCCAGGGCTGTACCTGCCTGCCAGGGCGAAGGGCAGTGGTCCATGGCCAGGGAAGGCTCCTAACTCACATTCACCCCTCTCCAGACCCTGAGAGGCCAGAGGTGCTTCCCTGCCCTATCTCCAGGGAGGACAGGTGGGCAAGTGAGGAAACAAGGACAAGGGCTGCAGTCCCAAACTGGATGGGGGGCAGGTAGATGAAGGGGGGGTACAGTGGGAACTCCCATGGAGAAGAAAGGTGCGGGCACAGAGCATCTCTCCTCACCTCAGCCTTATTCCAGTTTCTATATCCAGAGCAGGACCATGCCCCCCAACTCCATCCCAGCCACTCAGGACACCTGGCCTATGCTCATCAGACTCTGGCTCTGAGCCTGGCCCAGCCCAGCAGCTCCTTGCTGGCAGGTGTCCTTGGCTCACTGTGGGTGACATGGGGCCCTGGGAAGAGGTCATCCAGCTGGAAAGCCTTGCTAGAATTAGGAAGGCTGGAGGTCACAGCCATCTTCTTGAGGCCAAAACTGCCCTCAGCAAAGCTGCCTTGAGGAAGGAGAACAGCAATTATCTGGTAGCAGCAGAGGATGAGGCAAACAATGTCAAACTTTTAACATCCTGGTAGGCGGCCCCTGCCTGGCTCTCCCACTGAGGTGGCTGCCTGCGGAAGCTGGAAATTGATCCTGTGTGGGAGGACAGGCTGCGGCCTCCTTGCCTGAAGCAGTCAAGCTACCTCGGTCTTGAGAAAAACAGTCACTAGGTAATCTTGGGTTTTGCAACTTTGTAAAGGTATGAATAAAGGCCCCTACTATTGTTGGGATTGGTGGTGGTGGGGCTTGGTCCGTCACCTGACCTCAGCTATTGTATCTCGTCTTTATTTCCTGAATCCTTTTGCCCTTTTCACCCAGGGACTTCATAGAAATCAACATTTGCTACCTGCAACAGGGACCCCAGTAAGGAGATATTGTTAGGTGGGAGGATGTTCCCCAGAATTTTGCCCGCAACAGGGTTGGGAAACAGATTGTGTGTCAGTAGTTACCACTGGAGCATTGTATTGACAATTATGAAAAGCATAAAGTCTACTGACCTCAAAAAGTATACTTAAAAAATGAATGTAAGTAGAGAATTGAAGGACCAACAAGATAGATAGCTCAGCAAACCAAGCGCCTGCTTTGGCAAGCATAGGGAACAGGATTCTATCCCTGGTCCCACATGTGGGCATCGGTCCTGCCCGCTGGGGCTTGCTGAGCCAGCGACCAAGTCCAGGTGTAGTGGTGCGATCCTGCAATCCCAGCCTGGGGAGGCTGAAAACAGGAAGTTCACTATGAGGTCAAGCTGTGTAGTGAGACCCTGTACCAAATTAAAAAAAAAAAAAAACAAAGAAAAAGAAACGCGTTGGAGAAAAGCCAAAAAAGAAAAAATTAGATTGAGTTAAAATGGGACAATACAGTCTCAAGAATTACAGAGGTATGTCTGTAGAAGTGGTTTTAGCAGCTAGGGAGATAGCTCCATGGCATAATAGCCTGCCTGACAAGTGCAAAGTTGTGAGTTTGAACCCTAGTCCCGAAAAAAAAAAAAAAAATTGTCAAGTGGTTTTAGCATGCTTGATTTCAGTGTGTGTGTGTGTGTGTGTGTGTGTGTGTGTGTGTGTGTTTGGTACTGAGGATTGAACTCTGGACCTTGTGCTTGCCAGGAAGGCACTTATGCCACTGAGCAATCTCCCCAGCTTACTTTCTTTTCTGGATTCAATGTGGATTGTGGTTAAAAGCGGTTTTACAACCACAAGAGGCTCAGCTCACAGCTCCCAATAGTTGGCCATGATGTTCTACGTTGATGCCTTCATTCCAGGGTCTCCATCAGCTGTCCAGATTCGCTGAGAGTACAAGCCCAGGTAGAGGCTATTCCTGGTGACACCTTCCTGAAGAAAATCTCCACCCTCTCTCAGAATGCCTGGGACGCACAAGTTCATCACTCCCATGGACACCAGCAGCATCCAGCCCTGCAGTTGATGCTGGCCTGGCTGCTGGTGCACGGCGCCATCACCATTGCTCTCCAACTCCATAACCATGTGGGATGCCAGCCTGACCTCTGTCCCCACCACTGGTTCCCGTGGGGACCCGGGGCAAAACACTTCTTTCTGGGGTCAAGGGCTCCTTGTCTGTCGGTATGGTTGATTGAACACTCTCCAAGGATCTGTCAGGTCTGACCTTCCAGGAATCAGAAGATCAAGGGAGACTTCATGGTGGAGGACGCTGTGGACTCTGTATTTGAGGAATGTGCTGGATTTAGAAGAGAGAATGTTGTGAGCAGAGGGAGAAGATAGGCAGCTCATGAAGAATGGATCAATCTCGGTAACAGTCGGTCAGGGAGAATCACTCTAGGCCAGGTGTGAATCACTCAGTGCCAAGGTTCCAGGTGTAAGCACAACAAACCCGACTGCTATTTCAGACAGACAAACACACCATTATAAATGCTTGATTGGGCCAGGCATGGTAGTGTATGCCTGTAATCTCAACACTCAGAAGCCAAGGCAAGAAGAGGTTTGCCTCAAGTTCAAGGCCAGCCTACACTACAGTGAGACTGTCTGAAAAAAAAAATTGCCCAAGTATATCTGGGTTTTGTGATGCACATCTGTAAACCTTGCACTCTTTAAGAGACTGAGATAGGAAGATTACAAGTTTGAACCCAGTCTAGAAAAACCCAGTGACTTAGAAATACCCTGACTAAAAAAAAAAAAAAATCAAAAAATTAAACGGCCAGAGGTATAGCTCAGTGCCATACCTTTAAATTCAATCACCAATATCAGCACCAAAAAACAAAACAAAACAAAACAAAACTCTGATTATCAGAGTACACAGGAAGGCTTCCTAGAAAGGGAAGGGTAAAGAATGAGGAAGCCGGATGTGATGACTTATTCTTATAATTCCAGCACTCAGGAGGCTGAGGCAGAAGAACCATGAATTCCAGGCCAGCCTAGAGTACACAGTGAGACCCTATCTCAAATAAAAGGAAATGGGCCAGCGAGATAGCTCAACGGTCTAAAGTGCCTGCTAGGGCCAGGGAGATAGCTCAGGGGCACAAGTGCCTGCCTGGCAAGTGCAAGGTCCTGAGTTCGATCCCTGGTTGCGCAAAAAATAAATAAATAAATGAAGCGCCTGCTTAAGCAAGCTTAGGCACCCACAGGGACCACGGTTCAATCCCAGGCACCACATGCCTTGCCAGTCCCACCCCCAAGGCAGGCTAAGCCAGCCATAACATACATACATGCATATATACATACACACATACATACATACAGTTCAAATAAAAGGAAATGACCAGATAGATGTTTTAGAAAATCTGCAGGGGCTGCTCCTGTGTAGGCCATTAAAGGGAAGAGGCCAGGACTAGGGGATTGGTGGACCCAAAAGAGGTGAAGAGATGCAGTTGAAAGATGCTAGAACTTGAACCAGGACAGTAGCAGTGGGTGAGAAAAGGGTAGATAGGTTCGAAGGCTTTCTAGGACGTGAGCCAGAGCCTTCCTGTTCCATCGCAAGACAGCTCATGTTTAGTGAGCTCTAACTCTGTGCTACCCTAGGTCAACACATGTAAGCAAAGATAGCAGGAAGTTAAGCTTCTGGCTTTGGCAACAGCATAGAGGCTGGTATTTTTATTGTTGTTTTATTTTGTTTTTTGAGACAGGGTCTGGCTATGCAATTCACTATGAACCCACTCTGGAGCTCAGTCTGGTTTCAGATTTGTGGTGATCTTCCTGCCTTGGCCTTCCAAGGGCTAAGATTACAGGCATGTATTACCATGCCCGGCCTGGGGCTGGTATTTTGTGTTGGGACATACATAGGTCACCACAAGGACCAGCAGGAAGTTTTTCCTCTAGGCAAACAACCATAGTCTCTGACAGCACTTTGGGGATTTGAAAGAGACAAGGTGCCCGTGAACTTTAACCTCTAGCTGGCTAGAAGAAACAGAAGGCTCCTCAAGTATGGTACTGAGCCTGAAGACACTGGGTCTGTTTGCCATGGGCATAAAGAAAGGGAGGATCTAGAGTGACTTTGGTGGTATCACATGGAATGAGGAGGTAAGGTTGTTAGTTGGGTCACAGCAACAGGGAACCTAAAGGAGTAGGACTGAGGTGGAGCAGAAGGGAGTTGGGTTTTGACAGACCCTAGTCATCCATGCTGAGTACCAGTCATGGTCCCACAATAGAAATCAGTAATTTAAATGATAAGAATGCATGGGACCATGGACAAGCAGAAATTTTGGGGCCAAGCATAAAGGGGCCCTGGAGCTTGGTGTCCTCCAGCTGCATGGCTCAGGCCTCTTCTTCCCACTGTTCAACCTCTCTCCCCACACCTCATGTCACCAAACGGTCCTGCCTTAAAGGTGGGCACAAAGGCCTGTGGCAGACAGCAATCCTCAGCCACCAGCTGTGTGCACGCAGGCCCCTCTCTGTTCCCCACCTAGCAGGTAGGAATGGGACCCGCTTTGCATCAGTGTTGAGAGTCACAAGAAACAGGGCTGGGGACATAGCTCAGCGGCACAGCTGCCTGGCAAGCGCAAGGTCCTGAGTTTGATTTCCGGTACCAAAGAAACAAAAACAATGCATGAGTGACATGTGTACCAAAAGTACACTCCAAAGGAAGTAACAGAGGTGCTAAGGAAAAAGAATCGGGACACAGGGCTCCCCTTTCCTGCAGACACCCCACTGCCCTTTCAGCAGCTGCAATAGCTTCTGGGTTTTCTGGAAGGTGAGATTCTGGAACCTCCCTGTGTTTGTCCCTATTCTTCCTTAGGGGACCTGCTCCATCCGGTCCCTCTACCCTGAAAACTGAGAGGGGTGTGTGTGTGTATGTGTGTGTGTGTGTGTGTGTGTGTGTGTGTGTGTGTGTGAGAGAGAGAGAGAGAGAGAGAGAGAGAGAGAGGCAGAGACAGAGAGAGAGACAGAGACAGAGACAGACATAGAGACTGATTGTGAGATGTGATGTGGCAGAACATAACTTGGACTAGAAGTGTAGCCCCCCTGGGTTCTAATTCCAATTTCTGTTCTGGCCTTCCTGAGCTCTGCAGTCAGGCTAAGCTTGATGTCTGGGTTTGAGAAATGAGATTTATAGGGTTCTGCAACAACAGTCAGCACCAGGGCCCTGGATAATAAGTGTTTTAGGCTTCACAGTCTCTACTCACCTCTGCAACCAGCACAAAAGCAGCCACATGGCACACACGTGACTCGGCGCACCTATATGCCTGCCCAACTTCTTCTGGAACAGGGTGGGGACTCTTCTGGAGAAGAGATTTCACTGTGTTGCTGAGGCTGGCCCTGAACAGCGGGGCCGAAGTGATCCTTCTACTTTAGTCTCCAGGGTAGCTGGGACCACAGGCATACGCCACTGTTTCTGGCTCTATTCCAGTCAAATTTTCTGCACGAGCACTGGACTTTGAATCTTCTGTAATTTTCATATTTCACAAAGCATTTGTCTTTTACTCAAATGAAAGACTCACCGGAGGTATTCTCCCCAGGAGGTTTCTCCCCACCCCTTCCAGGCCAGGCAAAGTATTGCTCCATGACACTGTGTACTTAGAAACTGAGTTAAAATGAAGTCTCTCCACCCCCTCTCAACATGGTCTGTGTACTTTGTATCCTTCAGAAATGGTTCAGGCTATAGCATACAGTAGGAGCTTAACACTGAACAGGAACAGATCTCCAGACAGACTCCTGCCGAGACCAAGGTGACTTGTGGTTACTGAGCTGCCACCAAAGTATCAGAACATTGTTTTTTCATTCAATATAGTTTTCATAGATGTGGTGGCTCATAGTCCCATGATCC
>PVKN010023709.1:0-14706 GCA_004027915.1 Capromys pilorides
CTGGTCCTGTGGACCCTGCCTCCTCAACCAATGACATTTTCCTACCTTCAGAGCTTCCTTCTTTCTTCTGTGTGCATTTATTTCTCCTTTCCTGTTCATTCATCATTTAATTAAAAAATACCTTCAGCCAGGTATGCTGGTGTGTATTTATGACCCCAGCTATCAGGAGGCTGAGGCAGGAAGACTGTAAGTTTAACTTAGTGAGACTCTGTCAAAATAGATTATAGAAGGCAGTGGAAAAGAACCCCTGGTTTGGATGCCCAGCATCACAACAAGACAAAACACCTGCAAGAAAATGGGCAAGACATCCTTCTTTCGTGGAACTTACATCCTCAAGGACATGGAGCTGTCCTTTCCTTTCAAAAACTCACCCCCACAACACACTGTTTCTTAGCCACCCCTCAAACACAAACTCCTCAGTTGGAGCGTTTAAACCCACTTGCACACTTGACAGCTGCTGCTGGAGTGTTCCTCTGTCTCTGTATGGCCCACTCCAGGGCTGGATGCCTTGGGATGGAGGCCATGGTCCTGGGATTATGGATCCCTATGGGCACGGAATAGCCCCAGGAAACTTCTGATTAATCCTGAATATTGTGTGCCAAATCCAAAGAAAGCAGAAAAAGCAACTACTGAGTCAATGAGGCTTCGACCCTGTCTCCCCTAAGATCCAGATACCCCAATTTTGACCCCTGCTCCCTTTACACCCTTTGGAGCCCAGCAAGTCATACAAGGAGGCCAGGCTGGTGGGAGCTGCCTCCCTCGGCAGCCACTCGGAACACCCTGCCTGGACTCCAGCTGCCCTGCAGCCCTCTCTGCTTTAATTAACTCTGCCCGGATGCGCTGACTCACTCATTGGCTGCGTGACCTGCCTGGTCGCAGAGGACACCTCCTCAAACACAATTACATTTGAGGATGAAGCATTTCCTCTGGGCACAGAACAAGACTGTGAAAGCTTTTTGGGGGGGAGGTGAAAAGGGGGGCATTTGGAGATGACTCATGGGACAGGCCTTGAGGTTAGTGGCTTCCTGCAAGGGAGGTGCGGCTCATTGGAATTATCCGAGCTGTGCTCTCCAGGCCTGTCACTCCTGGAAGTGTCTCTTCTTGGGGGCCAGAAGAAATGTGCCCACGCTATTAGGCAAGGGAGGCTACCTCCCATCTTAGGTGGCACCCAGACTCCAAATGCTTCGCCCATATTTATTTATGAGCCTGTCAAGACACAGAAGACATAAAATACGATTTTCCATCATGCATTTGTGGAGAATTCAAGATTCTATAAGCTCCATGACAGCCCTTGGGGACAGGGATTTTCAGGAAGGTGAGGCTCAGGGAGGCCAAGTGATTTGCTCTCTCAGGAAGCAGATCAGGGGTTTTAGGAAGGGCATTAGTTAGAATGGCGCGTGGCTAGCAGGGAGGACAGTCCAGGGGAACCAAAGTTTGGTCCTCTTTCCTGACTTACGATTTCAAAGACGCAGGAAAGGAAATGAGAAGTTGTTTTGTCAGCGTTATGATGGTAACTGGCTTTAAAGAAGACACAGTCCCATTGTCCTCTAAGTTTGGTGTCTTGTGCCCCAGGAAGGCCAACCGTGTCCAGGCTGTGGGGCTGAGTGCAGTCCTGGGCCTGGGGGAAAGGTTATACCTGCTTCCTTTGCAGAGTCCAGCAACTCCCTTTAAACTGAAGAAGTGGAATTTGTATTTTAATGATAATTTGCCCAGGACTGTGCTAACTTGAAGAGACTGATTAAAAGATGCTGAACAAGAAAGCTTCAACAGGAAGCATGGTAGGTGTATAATTTAAAGTCCTCAGAGAGTGTTCTAATAAAGTTTGTGGGGACACCATCCATCCATCTAAATACTTCCTAATCTGAGTTATCCGATGTAGGGAAAGGAGTAGATTAAACACCCATGGCCCACATTCACAGGAAGCCACTGTCTAGCATACGCACTATCGGTGGTAAAAGCTACTTTTGCTAAAAAGGCAAAGCTGTAATAAGCCCAGAGCAACAAGATCGGGTGGAAGGTCCATGAGGAGGACAAACATCCATCCTTGGATGTGGTGCAACACGTCTGGGATCCCAGCATTTAGGAAGCTGAGGCAGGAGGCCCACTAGTACAAGGGCCAGCCTGGGCGAAATAGTGAGTTCAAGGCTGGCCTGGACTACTAAGTGAGACAGTGTCTCAAAACACACACACACACACACTCACCTGTCTCATAGTCACTGGGCAGAGAAGAGAGGAAAAAAGGGACTGAATCTCATGTGTGACTGGATTACTTGCTGAAGAGGCTCTTTCTAAACTCATGTCTGCTCAGAATCCTTGAGCTCAGGGGAGCTTAATAGAGATGCCCTGGTCCTAGGCTGGGCAGAGCTGGACTTGAGTTCTGAGCTTATCACTTATTACCTATGCAACTTTAGAAAAAGTACCTCCCTGAGCTCTGGGCCTTTTGCATGCAAAACAGAATGCCATCCACCTGGAAGAATTTGGAGGCAGAGTAAATTGTCATAGTAGCTGAGTTAGAAATATTATAGGCAGGGGCTGGCTAGATGGCTCAGTGGTCTGAAGTGCCTGCTTAGGCAACTGCAGGAACCGCAGTTCTATCCCTGGCACCACATGCTGCGCCAGCCCCACCCCCAGGGCAGGCTGAGCCAGCCATAACATAAATAAATAAATAAATAAAAAGAGAACACAAACACTGGCACCTGATACCCCACAAAACACTTGAAAAATAAATGAATAAAAATTAAAAAAAAAAAAAGAAATATTATAGACAGTCAGACAGGGCTAGGCCTTCAAGGAGCCAGTATAGCAGACAAGATGCCTTGCAACTGTGGGTCAAACAGGCACTCCCTTGGTGGGCCAGACCTCAAACAAACAAATAAACAAAGGTGAGACAAATGCAGCCACATACCTCCCTAGGGATGGACAGCAGAGATTGACATTCTAAATAGGTATCAATCACTTTGAGAGAGCTCAGAAGAGTCACCCCCAACAGGGAGAGCCCCGTCTATATTCATGTCCCTTAGCTATGTGACTCATTTTCCCATTTGATCTTGATTTAGTCCATTTTACCTGAGCAATTATGCTTGTAATTTTGCTGGTTGGCCATAGTTTTGTCCCACCTCATGCCCACCTCATGAGTTCTGTTTCCCACCTTACACCTGCCTTACTTTGTGGCTTTGCTCTATAAAAATCTGTAGAAAAGACAAGCTCCTAGGCAACCTACTTGGCTCTCCCTTCTGTCCCTTTCTCTTAGAAAAAGCTTTCCTTCCCTCAATAAATACATTCTGCTCTTAATATCTGTTGTTCCTAAAATTCATTCTTTGATTTTAAAGACCACGAACTTGTCCCAGCTATCTTTTAAGTTGAGTTTCTTTCCCCTATAGCAAAAGGAGCCAGACGAGCATGTACAGTGCCCACAAGCAGAGGTTTAGCATCCCTAGCAACAGCACTGGGTCCCACAAGCCACACCGACTACTGCACATAAATGCTCATTTAACCCCCTGCACACACACGTGCACACACATGTTCATGAATGAATATTGCTACTACCTCAGAGTATACATGTGAAATCTAGGACTTGGCGAACAGCCAGCCCAAGGTTGCCTGAGTAAAATAAGACCCTGCCCAGACATAAGCCACATCTCTGCCTCCAAGGCCCATGCATAGTGTTAATCGACCCCCACTGCCCTCAGACACAGGCATCCTCAACGGTTTAAGGAGGGTGGGAACTCTTCCTGTGTGGGATGAGGGAAGACAGTCTAAGGGAGCTGTCTGTGCGTGGGCTGAGGCTGTTGCACAGGCGAGCAGCTCTCACCCCCACTCCCTGCCCCCTGAGATTGTTCCAAAGCTCCAAGGGCCCCCTTTCTGCTGGAGTCCTGCAGAGGGGCCTGGGCCCTTGACTCTCAGCCTGGCTGTTTCCACAATCGTGCGTCCGTCTGGGAGGGTGAGCCTCAGGGTGAAGTTATTCACAGCCGTGGCCGACAGTAAATAAGACAGTAGGCTTGATTCATGAGCTCTGACAGGAAATCTATAGCATGTAGTGTCTATAATCCGAACGCGGCAACAAGGCAAAATGAAAGAACAACAGTCCAATTACGGATTCTTGTTGATCCTAGCTAGGCTAGCTTCTCAGAGCTCGCAGGGCCTGGGCTCAGCTGGATGACTGGCAGGAGCCCATCAGAAGTGGCCAGGGCAGATGTCCCATGGCCTAGAACACAGAGCAGGACCTTGAAGCAGCTACTCCGTTGAGCCTGGGTGGAGTCGGGGTGCAGCAGGGAGCTAGCTTGTGTGGGAATTTGGGAGGAGGGACGGTCTGGCTGCCGCTCTCAGCACACCAGCCCGGAGCTCCCTGGATCTTGACTATGGCCCAGGGAATCCTCCTGGAACAAACCATCCTGTGGAGTCCCATGGTCTCTGAGCTTTCTTTTGACCTCAGGAAGCCAGGGTATGACCTTGGGAGGTCCAGAGAAGCCCCCTCTGTGGTAGCCATTTCTGAGTCTGGCCTTTAGATATTTGAGTTCGAGGTTGGCTGAGGGTGTCCGCATCCCCCACAGAGGACGCACAGCGGCTCTCTAGGTTCTCTGGCTCAAGCACTGGGGTGGCAGTTTTCCTTCACCTTAAAGACAGAATCTTCAGCACTTAGTCCTTGTAACCTTGACGACAGCTTTGGCCACAGACTGAATTGCAAAACGAAGCCCCGAATTCATATCCACCCCGTGGGTGTGGCCTGGTTGATGAGTGGGGTCTTTGCAGATGTAATCTGATTAAGAGGAGCACATGCTGGATTGGAGAGGGTGCTAGTGTCCTCATAAATTGGGGGAAAGTGGGACACAGACATAGGGAAAGCCTGTGAAGACAGCGGCAGAGACAAGAGGATGTGTCCATAAGCCAAGGATGCCAAGGGTTAGGTGTAACCGTGTGAAGCTAGGGGAGGCCTGGCACGATTCCTTCCTTTTTCTTTCTTTCTTTTTCTTCCTTCTTTTCTCCCTCCATCCCTTCCATTTCAACTTTTTAAACTTAATGTATGTTTGCTGCACAAAATGATTGGGTACATATGCATATCACATATGGATCATGGCATTCCCCTGTCCCTCCTACCACCCTCCCCTCCCCCTCCTCCTGCCCTCCCCTGTTCCTCCCCCGCCCTCCCCTGTCCCTCCTTCCCTGGATCCCCTTCCCTACTCCCTACCATCTCTTTTGTACTTTGTTCTCAAGTTATTTATCTCTTGGGTCTCTCATATTAGGAGACAATACAGTATTTAACCATCTGAGTCTGATTTGTTTCTCACTGTCTCAAAATCCATCTCTGCATAGTCACTTCTTCAAAATCTCTTTTGATTTATTTATTTTTTATATTTAGTTGCAGGTACTACAGGGTCTGTAGGGTCTCACTACACAGACTGGACTCAGAGTGATCCTCCTGTTTTTAGCCTCCTAAGCGCTGGGATTACAGGCACGTGCCATCATGCCCAGTCTCAATCACCCTCTCAGGGTGTCCCAGGGGTTGGCACAGCATGGCGGAGATCAAACCCCAGTCCCTGCATCTGCCTAAGCAGGTGCTTTAATGCACCAAGCTATCTGACTGGCCCTTAGAAATCCCTTTTTTAAAATTGATTAATTGCACGAAAACCACAAATCAGTTTATTCAAATTAATAACATCAAAATAGCTGTCTTAAGGAGCCACGCACGTCCCAAGTCTAGCCCATCTGTGTGGTGGGAACACCTTCCACGGCCATTCTGAAACGGCCTTTAGCTGAAGCTACAGGGAGAGGTGGAATTGAATGGCTTTACATTTCTTGTGTCAGGGCGACTTCCCAGATCTTCAGTGTGAGCTTTCTGCTTAGAAGAGGCCGTTTGCCACCGTGCGGTGCCTCAGCACTTTGTTGAAACCTTCACAGGGCTTCACATCAGGCTGGTTCTGTGCACACTCCAGAGACTGCTTGATCTCAAAGTAGCAGGGGCCCGGGCCTTCTGCTGCTGCAGCTGAGCCCCACCCTACCCCAGGCTCCTGATAGTGAAGTCGGGCTTGGGAGCTCTCCACTGCCTCCTCCACTGAAGCCACCTGTGATGGTGTGGCCCAGTGTGTGACCCACAGTGGAGCCCCCAGCCACACCTGCTTCAGTGCTGGCCATCTGGGCCATCAGACCAGGTTGCCAGGAGCAGCGGCAACAGGCGAGCCCATTGCAGAAGGCAGGGCCACCACTGGGATCTGGGCCATTGGGGCATCTGAGGGGCCCAGCTGGCTGGAGAGGGAACGCAGGAAGTGTGGCTTCAGCTTCCATGTGGCATCTTCAACACACCACTACTTGGCATCTAGAAATGACAAACTCCGCAAACACTCTGGTTGCTTCTGAAGAGAGCAGAAATCCCTTTTTAAATGGCCGCCCCAGACACCCTGGTTTGGGACATCCAGCTTCTAGAACAGTAAGAGAAGATGCTAGTTTGTTTGTTTGTTTTTGTTTTTTAAAATGTATTTAGTACAGGGTCTTACTATACAGATCAGACTTGTAGTGATCCTTCCTGTTTTTCAGCCTCCCTAGTGCTGGAATTACAGGTGTGTTGCCATCACATCCAGTCTCAATTGCCCTCTCAGTGTGCCCCAGGGGCAGGACCGGCACAGCAGGCTGGTGGAATTGAACCTCCGAGCCCTGTGTCTGCCTAAGCAGGCACTTTAATCTGCTGAGCTATTTGGCCAGCCCTGAGTCTAGTTTTTGCTGTCTCCAGCCACCTAGTTTGTGGAAGCTGACATGGACAGCTTTTCGGACGCAGTAGTCACTAACAGAACAGATGTGAACAGAGCACCGTGGAGGCTGCTCCTGGCTGTGACTCCCTGGTCCTACTCCAGCCCCTCTGCCCTGCTTTCTCTGCACGGCAGCCGGAGCAAGCTCTTAAAGGCAGAACTCTCATAGCAACAGTGAACATTTTGAGCACGCAGGCACTGCGTGCCAGGCACTGTTATGACCTTGACAAGAATTAAATTGACTTTGTCCTCAGACTAAACCCCTGAAGCAGGCGCTATGATTGATCCCATTTTACAGTTAAGAATGCTGCATCCAGAGAAGTCAGGGTATGTATCTGAAGTCACTGTGCTGACATGTGTCTCAGGCGTGCTTCCAGTCCAGGCAGGCCACTCTCAGAAGCTGTGCTCTACCTGTAGCGCTTGCCCTCACGTTCACTTAGAGTACGACTGATTTCCCAGTACACTCGAGTACAATCCAGGCTCCTTCCTGTGACCTTCAAGGTTTTGCCTGATGGTGTCTGGCCTGACCTGTGTCTCCAAACTCTTTGTAGTACACAGCTGCAAATTCTTTCCTCCACTGGATTCCCAGTTCCACTAAATGAATGAATGAATGAATGAATGAATGAATGAATGGAAGCAATCCAGCGGAATTCCTATCCCTCTGACTCTAGACTGGCCACAATGACAGCTTCACCACTGGCTTGGGGAAAGTGATGTGTGTGGTCTCCAAGGCTGAGACAGAAGAGGCCTTGTAGCTTGAAGCTGCTCTAGAACCCAAACTCTGCCATGCTCTGCAGACGTGCGGGCAGCCCTGGGGACAGGAACTGGGAACGCATCTGGCAGTCTGCTCAGCAGAGCTGCTGCTCAAGGGCCAGTGCCTTGTGCTACTGAGTGAGCTACACGGAGGAGCAGTAACACAGGCCCTGTGCACCCCAGGCTTGTGAGCAGAGGGAGCAACTCTTGTTTTGTTTGATTCTTATAGTACTGGGGATTGAACGCAGGGCCTTTGCTCTGAGCTATACTTCTAACCCCTTAAAATTTTTTAAATTTGGAGCCAAAGTATTGTTAAGTCTCTAAATTGCCCAGGTTGGGCTCAAACTTGTGATCTTCTGGCCTCGTCTTCCCAGGTGCCCACAATCCTTGGATTACAATCTACACCACTAGCCCCCGAAACTGCTGCTGGATTCAAATCCAGATAGTGACCATAGTCCACGTTGCCAGCCCTGCATCTTGCTCTGATTCCCTTCCTTCAGACTGCCTCATCGTTTGCACTGGCCACATCCTATGGTGACACTGGAGGCCTGGCCTGCTCGGCCTCCAACTCCATGTGGGCTGCCTCTGCCTTGCTGTTCCTCCAACAGTGTGGAATCGGCCCTTTGCTTGCTGCGCCTTGGCATGGGCTGCTCTTGGTATGACTGCGTCTTCCTGAATGAACAAAAGACTAAAGGAAATGTGTGAAGTGACCAACGATTTTGCCCTAGCAATGGTTCCTTTCCTACTTTATAGGTGAGAAAAGCTAGGCTTCAATGGGCAGAATCCAAGCCACGACTGCCTGGCTTCATAGCCTGGTTCTTTACCACATGCTCTTCCCTGCCTCCCTCTTTGCTTGTCTGAGCCTCGCTTTCCTCATCTGGATGAGTGGGGACGTCAGGCAGGCCTTGCTCAGGCCCTGGTCATCTCTCCCTACTGAATCCTGGCTTTTGCTTCTGCTCCTCCCTTTTTCCAAATACTGGTGTCTCTTCCAAGAACTGTACCTGACATACAGAGCTGGGGTGGAAAAATGTGACTTCCACTGGGAGGGCCCCTTGGCACTGTGGCCGTGGGTCACTTGTCCTGCCACCACCAGGCCCTTTGCTGTTGTCAGCTCCCCATGAGCTCCCCACCCACCCCATGGGTCTAAGAGGAGATGAGTCCTTTCCCGTTCTGTACACCTCTGTCCCCACATCACTGGGCTGTCCCTCCATGCCTGCTCCTCTGCTGCTCCATGTCAGTTGCCCACCAGCCCCACACCAGGTGGTGCAGGGAAGCAACCTCCCTGGGCACTCTCACCACGGGAGCCTGCACCTCCCCAAGAGCTACTTCCCATCCCCCCAACTTCCCACATGGAACAGAAGCTGTCACTTGGGAGAAAGACAGAGTTTTTTTCAAAACTTCTCATGAGAGGGGTCGGCGAGATGGTTCAGTGGTCTAAAGCACCTGCTTAGGAAAGCTCAGGCAACTGCAGGGACTGCGGTTCGATCCCCGGCACCACATGCTGCGCCAGCCCCACCACCAGGGCAGGCTGAGCCAGCCACACACAAAAAAATAAATAAATAAACAAACACAGCAAGCAAACAAATAAAATTAAAAAACAAAAAAAGAATCATTTCTGTCTTTGAAGGTCCAGCACCTAAAAAAATACCTTTAATTAAAAAAAAAAAAAAAAAAAAAAAAACTTCTCATGAGAAATCTCACCCGGGGACATTTTCAGACATTCCCAAGACTGCGGTGCTCAGTAGTAGCTCAAAGGCCACCATTGTGACCAGCACAGCTAGTCTCCAATACTGGGTCTCAGAGACCAAGGTGGCACTGTCCACCTCTCTGAATGGGGAATGAGTCTCTGTCTAGCAATGCTGCTTTGAGACGTGCAAGGGTTCAAAGACCCCTGGTCTTGGTCATGTTTCCCAGCTTGCCCACTGGGAGCTTCTGGACTGCATGTGACCTACCTGGGACACTCTTACAACCCTCACACCAGAGTACTTAAGGTCTTAAGTAATTAAAGTCTCAAGAAAAGTGCTATCCCCCAGGCTTGAGAGCAAGGACTCTGAGGGTGATAGGAGGGCTAGGCAGGACCTGACGGGTCTTGTGGAACAGAGGCCCATGGGAGGTAGATCAGATCAGAACTTTTTCAGGAGGCCTGGGTGAAAGGAGTGAGTCTTGAGGTATCTCTGGTGCCTGGAGAGAGCAGATGCCAGACGCTGGACTGAGAACCATGATGACGGGATCCAAAGCACAGGTGCTCGTGGAGTGGTGCAGGCTTCTACCAGGAACACCAGATCTTAGGGGTGGGAAGCGGGGACCCCAGAGACAGCAGAGAGCAGCCTCCACACGGAGGAGGCAGGGTGCGCAGATTCAAGTGGGGCCCAGGATAGCCGTGCCCTGAGCAACCCTCTGGCAGCTGCCTGGGTGCAGGATGGGGCTCCTTCGCAGGAGTGCATGCAATCTTATCACCTCCGAGCCAGTGATCTCACCCACCTCAGAGTCTGCCAGCCTGCTGCTCCTGTCTTGATCACTCCCAGACACGCACAGCTCTGTGGCCTGTCAGCACTGCCAAGCAGAAAACCCAGGGACTCTGTCTTTAGCCTTTGCTGACCAGAGCTGCTCCCCTCGCTCTAGATAAAGCTGCTTGCTGCTCATGAAGGAATGGGAAGGCAAGGGTGGGGGATGGCACAGGTTCCCGCACAGGCATCATTGCCATTCACTGCCAGGGTGTGAGGCAGGAGGAGGAAATAAAGAGCGGTAGGGAGGACAAGGAAGTTCGGAATGTTTTGGCTCCCTTTTAGTTTCAAACTCTGGGTCAGATCCCAGCGCAGCTCTGCTTGGAGAATGGTAATCATTTAGGAAAAATTAGCAAAACAAAATTTATCAGCCTTGGATTTACCTGGATTGTATCATGCCCCTTCAAGTATGAAGATGCCAAGATGTAAGTGAAGCAGTTTTCAAAGTTAGCAAGGACAAGGCCAGCCAGATAGCTCAGGGGATTAAAGCACTTGTAAGCAGGCGTAGGGACCAAGGTTTTGAATTGCCAGCTTCCACAACCTCTAGCTCCAGACACCAGCCACTGTCCCAATCCAGTGATCACCTGGGTTCCAGAAAAAACAGGGCCACACAGACCACCCATGATGTGACCACATCCCCCAGGATGGGATCCTCAGGAGTGATTCCTCTATGGTGCTAACTAAGGCAGCCTCTCCTGTGCAGGGACAATCAGCTCTAGGCAAGCAAAGTGTCCCTCCAGCCATGAGTATTCCACTGAACTACAGAAGCTGGGACTGAGATCACGAGCCACTGGTCCCTGACCCACTTAGGCTAACCCTTAAAAGATGCCTCATGCTTCTGTGAGGGGGCCAGCTGCACTTGAAAGGGCATGATACAGACCAAGTAAACCTCACCCTGCACCGGAGTGCGGGTTTTATTACTCAGGCTCTGGTCTTTTCCCTCTTTCCTCCTACTTTCTGACTCTGCTATGACGGAAAGCTGCCTATGCCTCCCCTGGATGCATTCTGAAATTCTTTGTCCATGATGTGAACCAGGAACTTACTCAATGGGCTAGTTGAGGGCACCATCTCCCTTCCTCTTTGGGGGGTATCTTTGGACTTCATCCAGTGACACTACCAGTAGGCGGGACTATATCATCGGTGGTACAGGGAGCTGAGCCCGGATAGGTTAGGGCACTTGCATAAGGTCACAGAAGTTGGCTGACAAGGAGCCAGGAATGCAAGCCTTAGGATTCAAGCCTGGGTCTTCTTGCCTGTTTCTACTGCGCCATTGAAAACACCAAGCAACAGTGTTCAGAAATATAAGAAAGAAAGATGTGATACAAGGCAGAGCTGTAGGCAAGGGACACAGAGCCCTACGTCTGCCTGGCCACTGACCTGGCCATTCGTGTGCTTTGTTCCTACCATCCTGCTGAGGTGTGTCACCTGAGGCCACATCCCTCCCCTTGGTGTCATGGTTAGAGCCATGTGGTCCCGTCTGCCTCAGAAGGACACTCCTTGGGCAAATGGCCATTCTGAAGCCCTGCTGTCCTTTCCTTGCCTCCTGGGCCCCCAGCCCTGCCCCCCAATTGTTATCTGTCAGTACACAGTAATTAGAGATGTGGCATGCTTGATAAAGATTGCCGCCTGCCCCAAGATGGAACTGCCCTCTCGGACGTGTCTAATTAAAGTCCTGATTGATAAGATGAAGAAATCCCACCCGGTCGGATGTGTGCTGGCCTCTCCCTCCTCCGGCCTCAGCCTCTTCATTACAATGACTAGGGAGTGAGATATAAAGGACCCCAGGAAATGCTTCTACAAACCAATCAATACGTCCTTTTGCACGACGTGATGGGGCACTGGCACAGCCTTTTGAACCTTTGCTAGAGCCAGGGAGGCAGTGTCACAGCTGGGACGGCCTCGCCTCAGGGCTGGGGGGCGGGGGCTGCTCCTGTGCTCAGCCCACTGTGGAGCCCGGCTGGCCTCTTCTCCTGCCAGCTGTTTTCTCTGAACAGTGAACCGCAGGATTCCAGGGCTCCTGGCACAGCACATGTGTGTCCACACAGACGGGGTCTTTATGGGTATTGTGTATACTGCACAGTCTTAAGCAGCTCAAGCTGGGTGGGCGTGAATGGTGAATGTGGCCTCTGAGCCCAAGGTGCAGGTAGGATGGGGAGACATGATGGTGGCAGCAGTGGCTTGCGCGTGTGAGCACTGTTAGCAGGTGCCACTTCAGACTCCTGCTAAGTGCTTTCGATATCGCAATTCATCCTCAGAACAAATCCTATGGTAGGTGCTGCAGTCATCCCCATTTCAGAGATGGGGAAGCTGAGGCAGGAAACAGTTCAGATAGAGAGGTGATTCATACAGAGCCTGCGCTGACACCAGGACTGCACCGAGGGAAGCTGAGCATCTGCACCTGAGGTCAGCCCTCTTGTTGGACACAAGTGCACTACCTAAGCCTCATTAGGACTAGGGTTATAGCTCAGCAGGACGGCACCTGCCTGGCAAACACAAGGTCCTGAGTTCAGTTTCTAACACCAAAAAATACAAGGCTCATTGAAGTCCCAGGAGGACATATGACATTCACAACTAGAGAGGGAGAGGAAGTAATGCAGCTGGAGGAGGGGCCCAGAGGGAGCGAATGTGAATCCTACTATTAAACTGTGGAACACACACGTGGTGTGATCAACATGTACAGTAAGTGGTTAAATTTTAAAAATGTATTGCAATAAAAGAGGTGGAGCAGAGGGCAGGGTCAGGAGGGGGAGGGGACATAAAAAAGAACTAAGATGTGTTGCGCACATGTTCCGGGGCCCCACCATGAATATAATCATTGTGTGCTGCAAACATGCATTAATAAACATTTTAAAGTTTAACAAAATAAATACAAACCACTCTTAGCATCCAAAAAAATTCATTGCAGGAAAAGACGCACTGTCATTGGCTTCCCAGACTCTGCTCTTGCTCTGAATGAGTTCACCCTTCTAGCCACTTTTTTGGGCAGTTTCGGGAGCCCTCCTTCGGGGGTGATCAAAGATGGGGTGCATGCTGCTGCCTTGGGCCACTCAACAGAAACGCAGGCCTGTCGGTGCAGTATGGAGGATCCTTATCCACCTCAGGCACCGCATCTGGCCCTGAATAACTTCCGGCCTGTCCCCAAAGTCAAAATGAAAAGTAAGTGAGTAAGTTCAGAACATCTAGGCAACCAGAACTGGGCCACTGAGGACACTTAGAAGAGAGGCCTCCAAAGCTGTCAGACAGTGGCAAGGACTGGAGGGATACGTATGCTGGGTGCAAGGGGGAAACTTTGAGAGGCACTGATGGTAACAGATTTTTACTGTGACAATTTTGTAAATAATTTAAGCATTGTATTTTTCAAACATACCTCATAGAAAGAACAACATACTATTCATGGTCAATGTTGAATGCATGCTATGTTCTGTTCTTTTTAATTTTTTTTTAATATATATTTAGTATAGCGTCTCTAGGGTCTCACTACACAGATCGGACTCATGGTGATCTTGTTTTCAGCCTCCCAAGCACTGGGATTACAGGTGTGTGCCACCATGCCCAGTCTCAATCACTATCTCTGTGCACCCTGGGGGCAAGGCTGACACTCCTGGAATCGAATCCTGCCTAACCAGGAGCTTTAGTCTGCTGAGCTATCTGGCCAGCTCTGTTCTGTTCTTAAAAACAACACTGTTCCTTAAAGGAAAAAAATATGCCATGAAGGGAAAATGTGTGTCTTCTTCGAAGACACTATTTCTTTCTTTCAATTTTTTTAAAATGAATTTACTACAGGGTCTCACTACACAGATCAGACTCATAGTGATCCTTCCTGTTCTTCAGCCTCCTAAGCATTGGGATTACAGGTGTGCACCACCATGCCTGGTCTCGATCAATGTCTCAGTGTGCCCCGGGGGCAGGGCCAGCACAGCAGCACAAAACCCGGTCCCTGCTCCTGCCTAAGCAGGCAATTTAGTCCTCTGAGCTATCTGACCCACCCTGCCCCAGTATTTCCCACCTTGCCATGGCTGAGACACATACATTGGCTGAAGAAAGTGCTCAGGGGTCTGTAAAGAACCATCTTTGGTAAGTAGCAGCTAATTCTGGGTCCAGTGTTCCACGCAGGGTTGGCACACAGTTCATGCTGGGGTGAGAGAGGCTGGTTGTGTGGCAGACATTCCACTCAGGACAGACTACCTCCAGACACAAGGTGCCAGGGTACCAAGGTGCTTGCAGCATGCCCACCTGGGCTGGAGCCAGGACCAGGGCCTGACGGGATACCATGCTGCTATAGCAGCTAATAAATAGAAGTAATTTGATTAGCTTTCTCTAACTGGTGATAAGATCCTGACAAACCCTTTTTAATTCGTTTCTAGAGCAGGATGAAATTGTTTCATTCGGAGAGTACGGCCCCCTGGGAGTCGCCTCAGAGCTCCTTTAGTGAGAGGTAAAAATATGCCAATCATTAATGAGGGGAGAATTACAGAGACTTTAATGCAATCAGAAAGAGGAGCCCCGAGGCAGCTTGGGAATAAAACTTGCCCTTAAATCAGAGATGCAGCTGCAGGAAGGAAGGAGACAACAGAAGCACACACAGAAGGCAGAGACTGCAGCGCATCCCCCCACCCCACCATGGCAAGATGATCTGAGCTCTATAGCTTGTGTCCCCACAAGACCTCGTGTCGTGTCATGGCAGGGATTCCTATCCAAGGCCACAGCAAGAG
>PVKN010023710.1:0-14684 GCA_004027915.1 Capromys pilorides
AAGGCATCTCCCCACGGTGGGTGGAGGGCAGCTCCTGTGTGCTAGGGACGGATGCATAGGTGGGTGGACACGTGGTCTCTGGGCCGCAAGGAGGGTGTGTCGAGGCATGCAGACATGAATAAAAATTCTTGTCCTGGCGCAGGTAAATGGCAGTGCTGTCACTCTCCCAGATGTCCTGTAGGCAGGCGGACCCCACGCTGAGTTCTCATTTTGTGACAGGTGTTGTTCTCGCCCCACTGGAGTGGTTAGAGTAGCTGATGGGAGCCCAAAAAGGAAGCCTCCTAGAGGGCAAGTGGAGAATCGCAGGCAATTGATTTCCTCTTGGGACTCTGGCAGAAGAGGCAGCTAGCACAGAAGGAAGACTCCCAGGGGAACCAGGGACTGGGAACCAGGTCAGTCATCTGTTAGAGGAGCCTGAGTGCCAGGGGAAGGATCCTAGAATATGGTACACATGGGCCAAGTGACATCTCAGTGATTCATGTCCCCAGTGTCAGTATGGAAGGAGGCAAAGGGAGGGTGAGGGCCAGGACAACGCCAGTGTTGCCATGGCAATGGCCGATTGAGGCTTTCACATACTCAGGAGAGAAAGAATTAAAATCACTGGACTGTGAGGGGGAGTGGGAAGGGAAGAGTGTGGGTTGGAGAGCAGGCAATTGCAGGGAAACCACTGAGAGCAGGGCTGAGCAAATGAGAGGCGGGCAGCTGCAGCCAGGGCACCATGCCTCAGTGGCTGCTTAGCCCAGTGATGCCACCGGAGGGGATATTTGGCAGCATCGGGGGCCTCTGAGGTTGTCACAGCTGGAAAGGGCTCTGTGGCGCCCAGTGCAGTGGTGCCAAGCAGCCAGTCCCTGAGCCTCCCTGGCTTCCAGAGCAGCCTCCTCCCCACATGGGACACAGAAGAACCGTTGGAGATGGTCAGGGTGCTTACTCTTGTGATAATGCCATCTCCCAGCTCCTTCCCTGTCCCTTCACCCTTCATGCCTCACAGCCCATTAAGATTCAGGCTCCACATGGGCCAGGCCAGGCCATGGTGGCAATGACTGCAATTGCAGCTCTGGGAGGCTGAGGCTAGAAGAACATAAGTTTGAACTCAGCCTGAGCAACTTAGCCTAGCCTGCTAGGGATGTAGCTCAGTGCAAAGGCCCTGGGTTCAACCCCAGATTCATTCTGTAAACAGTGACCTGGGGAAAGGCACTCTGCTCCTAGCAAGTCCTGGTGCTACCAGGAGATCTGGCACTCTGAGGAGCTGGCCTAGAGCCTTGTTCTACAGCTTCCCTGTAGAGCTGAAGCCAGCCAAGCTGCTGGAAAAACCAGCCAAGACCTTGTGCATTAGAGGATGCAGAGGCGCTGGGAGACGAACTGTAGAGGCATCTGGCTCTGTCATGGCAAAGTCCATGACCACAGGACAGCAATGGGCACTCAGGATGTGTGGCTGTAGTGCTGGCTCCACTATGACCTCACGCGGCCTCTCCAGAGGTCCCAGTTTGACATCTAGGGCTTGGCTCTGGCAATAGGGTTTTCAACTTTTCTGGGTGATTCTAATGGGCATCCAGGGCAGGGAACCACCTGGCTTAGACTGGGGGCTGCCCCTAGCAGGTGCTTGAGCAGCTGCACCCATCACTGGCCAGAGCTGTGGCTCGGTGCCTCTCTCTTTCTTTCTTTCTTTCTTTCTTTCTTTCTTTCTTTCTTTCTTTCTTTCTTTCATCTGTCTGTCTTCCTTTCTTTCCTGGGGACTGAACCCAGGGCTTTTTCATTAACTACATTCATCCTGGCCCTGTAAACATTTTAAAAAGTTTTGAGAGTCTTACCAAGTTGCCCAGAGTGGGCTCAAACCTATAATCCTCCTGTCTCAGCCTCCCAGAGCTCTAGAATTACAGGCATGTGCTGCCATGCCTGGCTCTGTGACTCTGCATTTCTAAAATGAATCCCAAGTGGCAGAGGTCAAGAGCTTCACCATCAGAGATACATGAACACCGTCTTCACGCCACGCCATGGAAAGTCACTGGTGTCAGGGTTGTTACAGAACCATGGCAAAGGCTTATTGATCCTGGGGTCACTACCAGTGAAATGATGGGTGTGTGCAAGGAGACACGCACATGCACACACACATACACACTGTCTATGGAAGACTCAAATTCTGATTTGGCTGGCAGAAATACATCTTGAGCTACCATAGTTGGGTTCACGATCCCTCCCCAGACCTAGGAATTCCTTGGGGTCTCAACCAAAGGAGCCTTCAGTGAGCACCACAAATACCAGGACCTCACTGGCTAAAGGATGGCTATGTGCCCCAGGACAGAGCTGTGGCCCTACCCGCAGGGAATTAGTGAGAGTGCATCTTGAATTCACACCAACCCCAAAGGCCACATAGCCTTCTGAGGATCAGAGCATCTTGACTTGGGTCCATCTCTCAGTCTAGCAGGCCCACAGGTCAAGTGATGGGTGGGAACAGTGAACTTGGCAGCCAGAAGGTCACTGGATGGGTTGGAGGGATGAGAATACTGTCGCAGTCACTTGGACCCTGAGGAAACACCTACACAGAGGTTTTGACAACACACACTTCATTTCTCAGCCTAAGACCCAGAAAGTCCAAGAGCACAGTGCTGACTGTTTTGGGTCCCAGAGAGGCCTCTCTTCCTGTGGTGTACATGGCTGTCTCTTTCTGTGTCCTCATGTAGCCTTTCCTAGGTGAGTGCTGGTGGGGACAGGGATGGCGGAAAAAGGGGCAGAGTCCATCTTCCTGCCTTCCTAGGGCATGGATCCAAAGTGGGGCCATCTCATGACCCCACTTGGATGCATTGTGCCCTAAGGGCCCCACTCCCAGATGCCATCCCACTGGGATCAGCGCTGCAACAGTGACCTAGGAAGGGACACAGAAGCTCAACCCATAACAGGAGCCAGCCGTGCACCCCTGAGAAACAGAAAACAGTGAGGGCAACAGCAAGGACTGGGGTGGGCTAGGATGGGGTGGGGATTTGTACCCAGATGCAGGTGAGAACCAGATGTGTCCCAGGGCCTTGTGGCAGGTTTCCACACATGCATGCAAGGCGCTGGAGTCAGGTTGTGGGTCCAGATCTTTTTCTAGAAGGAGTCAGCTTGATTCCTGCCTGATGTGTACCTCTTACCTGGAAAATGACTTTTTTTCTTTCTTTATGTTTTGGGTCAATCTTGCTAAGTTGTCCAGGCTGGACTGGAACTTTTAATCCTCCTGCCTCAGCTTCCAGTGTAGGTGAGATTAAACCCTTATTTCTGGCCAAAAATGCCTTCTTTTCTAGTTATAGAGTGAAGAGTTCAGCAAACTGGTATGACACATTTCCATGGAGGGCTGGCAGGTAAGCTTGGGTTTCCCGAAAATGGTTGGGCCACTTTTGCCACCAAATGCCTGGCCTGGGACAGATTCCAGATCAGTGACATCCCCTGTCACTCCTGGAGAGGTTTCAAGCTGGCCACCTGGTGGCAGGCTACTTACACTGAGCTTCTCCATCTCAGAGCTGGACTGTTCTAAGGCTTGAGCGATGGGGGCCAGGGGTCCTGGTGAGCGCACAGGTGGGTGTCACAGCCAAGGAGTTGAGGCACCACAGGGTGGTACATGCAGGATGCAGAGCTGACAGCCTCACACAGGTCTCACAACTAGGAAGAGCAAAAGAGGGTGGGACTGGAGAGACTCCAAGCTGGGTGCAAGACTTTCTAAGGAAAGACTCTGGGTCACCACATCACAGCTGCTGCTCCTTGCCTTCTCCCCTCAGCATGCATTAGATGGAGAACTGACCTCACAGGCCTTGTGTACCCAGAGGCAGGGCTTTTGGAAGAGGATTGGACCATGGTGTCAATATAGCTGACTTCCTGTCAGGTTGCAGGCTGTAGCCAGAAGAGGCAGTCACTGGGCCAAGGTCTGGAAGGGTCCACCTCTCTCTCCTCGCCTCCCTGCTCTCTGCTTCCTATCTGCCATGCAGTGAGCAGTTCTCCTCCACCAGACCCTTCCACCCAGCTATCGACCATGGAGCCAGCTGACAGTGGACCAAAAATGTGAGTCATTTAAGCTGTGGGTGTCAGGTATTTTGTCCCGGCAACAGGAAAGTGACTAATACACCCCTTGAGTTAAATGTGATGGATTTGGTATGCTCTTGGTTGACTTTTGCATAGAAGATGTAATTCAGAAACTTACTTTGGTTTTTAAAAAATCACCTTTGTCTTATCAAAGCCACACATTTGAATAACTAATCTTTTATATTTTAGTTCAGCTTATAAGATCGCTAAATTGTAACACTTCCTTTTAAGAAACCCTTGATTAGCATGAGTACATGTTAAATACCTTTGGATATTTTAAGCTGCTTATATGAATTTAGTGTGCTTGGTTTTCTTCAAGAATATTTCCATGATTTGATTAATAAGCCAAAGTTTCCCACTTACCCAATTATCTAAGAAATTAACCTTCTAAACAGAGATTCTCAATTTCTTTTAAATGTACCAATACTGAAAATAAATTTAGAAAAATGTCTGTGTAACATCCTAACTCTAAATCAATTACTCAGTTTTAATAACTGATGAAACCAGATAGGCCTTTTGTTGCAAAGATCCAAATAATGACTATTTAAAAACTTCCAAATATCCACAAGCTGTTTAACTTGAAAATGTGAGGACCATGGGTTTGATTCCTTTGGAACTTCTGCATGTGATTCCACATGGCTCTGGGACTTAGTGGGCCTCTCAGGTGACCCTAAAAGGGATCAGGAGGACAACAGCATGTCCCCAGGCTCTCAGGCTTCCCAGCCTCTGTGCTTCACAGGTACTGGCCATCTGCACTGGGCAGGTGTCATATGGACTGTTTCTGATGTGTATTTGAATATATTGAACCCATTTCTGGTCTGTCAAAGTATAGTTTTATGCAGAAATTCCTTATTTTATTTTATTGGTACTAGGGATCAAACTCAAGACATTGCTAGGTAGGTGCTTAAGATACTGAACTGTCTCCCCAGCCATACAAATCCCTTATTTTAAAAGTTCTAGCTTGTTTTTACATTCCAATGATATAAGCCATATCTGAGTGATTTTTCCATCCTCTCTTAGCATTTTGTTTTGTTTTTGAGACAGGGTCTCACTGTGTAATTCAGGCTGACTTTGAATTTCCATTCATCTTCCTGCTCAGCCTCCAGAGTGCTGGGATTACAGATACATACTATGCTACCTGGCTGTCCATTTCCTCCAGGAAGTCGTCAGTACCCCTGCCTTTTGCAAACTCCCTTTGCTGCTTTGGAGGGACTTGCTTTTCTCTGGTCAAGCACTATTGGCACACAAGTTTCCAACATGCACAGAGCAGAGAGAATGGAGCCCCAGGGTCGATTTGTCTGCATAAGTGGTTAAATGTCTTTTTGCTGTCTCTCAAAACTCTCACAGCTTTTACCCTCTTCCTTTCTCCCTTGAGTGACATGTGAATAAATTCCAATTTCTCTTCTGTCTTTTTCTGATGCTAAAAGTAAGCAAGCAAGCAAAATCAACTTCTAAATTGAGGAGAAATGGGCATACAAAACCCTAAAAAAGGCAGAAAGGAGAGCAGGCAGCACTGTTACAGGGAGGGGAACGGAACAGGGGAGGGAGAAGTCACACAGGTCAGGAGCTCGAGGACTTCCAGGGTGTGAGTGCCCTATATCAATTTCATGCCTACTCAGTACCCGGATGTTCTCCCAAGCACCTGTCTCTTCTCTGGGAAGAGGCAGAGGTTGGGGCACTGCCCTGTACAAGCTGTAGTTGGAGCTGAGCTGAGACCCACTGTCTGGTGGAGCCTAAAGGTGTCTGAATGTCTGTTCCTCTACTGTACTTGTTAGATAATACTGCAGCCAAGTAGTACAAAAGGAACAGGCATGGTGGCACAGGCCTGTAATCCCAGCACATGAGAGGCTGAGACAGGAGGATTGCTGTGCATTCAAGGACAGTCTGAACTACATAGCCAGACAAGGTCTCAGAAAAACAAACCAGAAGGGCTGGCCTGTTAACTCAGTGGACTAAAGCCCCTTCTTAGGCAGAATGCACTGGCTGGGGTTTGATCCTGCCTTGCTGAGCTGGCCCTGCCCCTAGGGAACACTGAGATAGTGATTAAGATTGGACATGGTGGCACACACTTATAGTCCCAGAGCTTGGGAGGTTGATAACAGGAGGATCACTACGAGTCCAATCTATGTAGTGAAATCCTGTAGATCTTGTACTAAATACATAACAACAACAATAACAACAACAAAACCTCTGAACAACCACAAAAATCCCCACAAAGAAGTAAAGAGAAGCCAGGGAAAGAGGAGTAAGAGCTAAGAAACAACTATGTCCAGGCATCAGAGACACGTGGGGGTTCCCTGGGCCCCTGCCACTGGCTCCTGCAGCCCAGTGCACAGGATGGAGCTTTGGCTGGGACCCTCTTTCCTGTGCTTCCTCTTTGGAGCTGCCCTTGGTTCCATGGGTTCTTGGGAGCTGCAGCCGCTATGCTGCCCTCACCCCAGCCCAACTTCCTGACAGGAATGTTTACATAGGAAGGAAAATGTCTCAGTAGCCCATGGAGATGGAGATGCAGCCAACCGATACTCTTGGGACTTACACGGAAGTCCACCTCCCAGCTGGCTTTAGATAAAGAGGGTAGAGAGACTTCTTTCCAAAGACCATCCCCTGGATGTGAGGGAGATCTGGCTGTGACATCTGTCACCCCATTGACCGCTGGGTTGATTCAACTGATCTGGCTGGCTAGGCGGGTGTCCCCTTCCTCCCTCAACAATCCATGTGTGTCCCTCCTGAAGCTGCGTGCTCAGTCGAAGAGGACGACCACCCCTGATAGAGGAGGACCGTTCCTTGTTCAAGGGTATATGAGTAGCTGCGCTTCCCTGCTGGAACTTCCAAACAAGCTCTCAAGGTCCGAAGACCATCTCCTCTGGACACTGGGTTTTCTGTCTCTCCTGCCTTTCTTTGTAATCACATCAACCATTAGACTCCAGGTCCTGGGCGGGCAGGGTCAGGGTCTGACATGGTCACTGCTCTTCCCCAGCATTCAATCAGTGCCTCTCAATAGTCTACCTTAACAAATAAAATGAATGTATGAATGGGGAACTGAGGGTCCTGGAAAGTAAAGGACAGTGCTCGTGGGCACCTGAGCTCTGGGATCTGGGTGACACTCACTCCCCTCACAAGAGCAGCACAGCACACCCAACAAGGACTCTGGAGTCCTGGGGCCTGCAATCTGAGGCTGGACCCTCCTGAAACGCCAGGGTGGATCTTAGTCAGCTCAGCTGCCGTGACAGCCAGCACCACTGGACAGCTCAGCAACACACATTTGTTTTTCATGGCTTTGCAGTTTTGAGTGTGAGAGGAAGATCTCTGTTTTTAGGAACTTGCCCTAGATCTTGGGAGATGAGTCCAAAGTCAAGGACAGGTTTTAGAGCTGTGTCCTCAGCAGGCGAGCAGTTCCAGCAGGGTGTGGGTCCCTGACTCTGGTGCCCTAGTGTCTCTTAGGGAGCTTTGAAAATGCAGGTGCCCAGGCCCCTGACTGGCTGGAGGGAAGCTGACTCTGAAGGTGGCAGGCCTGGGAATCTGCATCCTGGGGAGCCCTTGTGAGCTCTGAAAGTTGCATGCTCATCCTCACTGCTCTGATTCAGAGTCTTGCTGGCGGGGATCAGAGAGCAAAATCTCCTTGCAGTGGGGTTGGGGGAGCCCTTCTTCTCTGAGGCTGGCCAGGATGAGGGGTGGTGATAGCTGTGAAGGGTGTCTTAGGGTAGAGGGGTGTGGATCCCCTCAGGTTCCCAGCCATGCACACCCCTTACCCTCCTGTCCCATAAATAGGGAAGCAGTGACTGCCAGCCTGTTCTCAAATGGAAATGCAGAAGACAGAAGCTCAATCAAAATAGAACAGGCAGCGTTTCAGACTCTTCATTGGGACCCCTCTCAGGCAGGAAGCAAAGCTAAGCAGCCTTCACTCCAGCACAGCTAAGCTACAGCAGTGACTCTGCCACGTCTGCACCCTGAGTCTGTCACCTTCGTGTGCAGCATCTGGACCCCGCAGATCCCAAGGACCCTGTGGACACCTGAGGGTGCACCTTGGTGGTCTCCATCATCTCCAGAGCATCCAAGGGTGTAGAGGGGCCAGTGATTATTCTTTCAGGAGTATCTGAGAGGCAGAAAATAGAACCCCTATAGCCAGACACTTAAAGATCTTCCTGCCCTGGGTTGTGACCAAGGAGAGGGACAGATGTCAGGGAGTTTGTAGGGTAGCACAGCCCACCATGTTCCAAGTCTGGCAGTGGGCTGTGAGGGGCAAGTGTGAGGGAATTCATGTTTCTGTGTCTAGCAGGGAGCATGTGTGACAGTGGTGGCTGAGCCTCATGCTACAGACCTCTCAGCAGTGTCCTTATATCAGATGAGACAGGTGTGGACCATCACTTCCTCACCTGTTTTGGGACCAGGATCTTTGTAAGCATGAGGTGCACTGGGCACTGAACGGGAACCCCAGGACACAGGTAAAGTAACCCCAATTTGCCCTTGTGGCTGTCATGGCCTTGCATGGAAACACATTTGGGGACACACAATTCCAGCTTACAGTGTACTAGGGTCCTGGGGAAAGGAGGGAACCACAGACCCTGGTTGGTGGGCATTGAAATCCAGGGGACGGGGCTGTGAGTGCGAGTGGCCTCTTGCCCTGCTGGGTCTGCACCACTTAGCACCCTGGCTCAAGGTTGCCACTTAGAGGGACAGCAGGGAGTAACTGGGGCAGCATGGGCAGCACCCAAGGACAGGTGGCGGCATCTATGGGCTCCCGGTTCTGGAGTGTCTCTCAGGGGGCCACGGAGGCCCAAATCTTGCTCATCCACTCTGGTGGGGCACCTTGGAATGGGACCTGAGCTCTGCTGAGGCATCTTTGCTGCCCCACCTTGTGCTTCTGCTGCTTTGACTGACGAGTTTCGTCCCCAGCCACGGCTACCCTGCACAGTGTGGGACAGCTGACTTTGGAAAAAGGTTTTACATTTCATGGTGAACATTTTCTTATTTTTAGCTTTTAATTGCATTTCATTAGAATATTAATACAAAGGGAGATGGATTGCTGTTCTGGACACGTCACTGCTCTTCCAGATGGAGACGGTGCCTTGCTTGCAGCAGATGTTCACATTTATTCCTGAAGTCTGCTGGCCTCCAGTCTCAGCAGTGGCCGGGGCACGAGAGGCCTCGTTCACTTCACACAGACGGTGACGCTGCCGCACAGAAACAAACACGTCCCTTGACCCAGACGGCTCAGCTCTGTGCAGGGACCCAGTCTGTGGCAGATGGAGGTCAATTTGTCAGGATGTGCAACGGTCATTCTGCGGGTGGTGATCTGACCCTCGTCCACCTCTGCTCTGGGCAATGGGGACCTCATTTTAAATTGCTACATAGCTCCTCCTGTCTTTCTGGTAGTACTGTTCTGTGGGAGAAATGCAAGCTTTGGACCTGGACAGACTGATGGTCGTGTGGTATGAGGGAGTTGTTAGAGTGAATCAAGTGGTGACACAGAAGAGGGGTTTTGGGGGGCATGGTTTAGGGCACAGGCCACGCCCTAGCTCACCAGACCCTGATGGGTTCCTCTATTGGATACAGAACCCCTCTGGGACATCTGTCTTGACTCTGGCCGCTGGGGAGGGAAAGAAATGCACATGGTGTCAGGGTCAGTGTGAACAGAAGAAATAACAGTGGAACCCAGTGTTGAGCCTACTAGCACAATGGCCCATGTGTACAAAGAATGGGGCCCACTCCAGTCACATGTCATGTCCAGGGCCCCTCGGGGTACCTGCCTGGTGTGTAGCTGGGCCCAGGCATACAGATGAGGCACCTGCCTGGTACTCTGTTTCAAACCATCAGACCTTTCCTGCAGGGGCAGAAAGTTTGTCTCAATACTGATACCGGCTTGGAGGTCCCCAAACTGGACACCCTAGCTGAGAAGATGCTGGAGAGTCTGGATGAGGAAGCCAGTATGAGAAGCAAATTCCAGGGAATTTGGACTCAGGGCTGGACACTGACCCAGGTATCAAATTACTGTGACCTTTATAAAGAGGACAGCATGCCAGGCAGCTTCCAGTGGCTTTGGCTACTGTGATGGTCTGGATCTTAAATGTTCACCACACTGAGAAGCTGGGCAGAACCTGCCACCCAGCAACCCTTGGCTGGTGTCAGTCCAGTGCTAGTGCCCATGGGCACTCAGCATCACTGCATGGCCCATGTGGGTGCTTCCTCTGCCCAGCATCACCCTGTGAGGAGACAGTCACAGATGGCCTCATCTTTGCTCAACTCAGAAAACCCACATCTAGGCTTCCAGGGAAAAGGAGGTAACACTTTTTCTTTCCCTCTTACTTTACTTTCTTTTCCCTTTACTGTGGAAGGTAGAATCTCATCCCCAGCTTAGATAACCCTTACCCACAGGCCTTTGAATGCAGAATAGCTGTGTTAGGCACTTATTTTCTGCATTAGCCATTTTCCTGGTCCCTGGGAAAAATACCCCGTATTGCAACTTAAAAGAGGAGAGGTTTATTTTAGCTCTTGGCTTCAGTGGGTGTAGTCCATGGGTGGCTGACTCCAAGGCAGCACCAGCATGGCGGAGGACAGTTGCTCACTGTGTGGTGGCCAGCAAGCAGAATGAGAAGGAAGGCACATGGGACAAGACACTTCTGTGCCCTGGCCCTTCCCACCAGGTTCTTTCTTCCACTGTGACACTTCTGGGGAACATTTGAAATCTAAACTGTAGCAGCAGCCAGGTAACTGGCTAACTTGATCATAAATGCCAAACTGTTTTATCCTTGAAAAACCCAGAGATATTTCTTTTGGAAGAAATTTTAAAATCCAGAATGAGGGTGTTGAGAAATAACCCTTGATGAGTGTGATTTCTCTGACACTTTACAAACCCAGTGACAAAGAGCGCTAGTTTGATGCAGAAATGCAGACAATGCTGGGCCTAAGAAATCAGTGCTGAGCTGGCCAGCAGCCCTGGGCAGCCTGATGGAGAGCTTGGGCAGTCTGCTGTGGCCGAGAGCCTCAGTTTCTTCCTCAGCAGGCTGGGCAGGGTTGCCATAACTGTGCACTGTGGTTATGAGGAGGAAGCCCCGTCTCATGGTAAAGATTTGCACAGCTCTAAGGTGTTGTAACAAATGGTTTTTTTCCCCGCACCATGTGTGTTCCTCTTTGTGGCTGTGGAGGATTCAGGAAGACAGGGTTGTTTGGACCTGGCATGTACCCTAAAGGCTGTGTGGTCCAGTAGCAGAAGAGTGTCAGCCAAAACAAACCTTCTCTCTTTATAATTTGGTCTCAGGCATTTGTCGCAACAACAGAAAGCTAGCACTAACTTTTCTGTTTTATGGAAAAGCTGAATGCACCGGCGTCATCTGCTAACATAAAATACAGGTGACTGAAAGGAATGAAAACATGACAGATCTATTTTTAAACTGACAACTTAAAGAAAAAGATTTATTGGAAGCAAAAAGCTTTAAATTATGGTTCCAGGGAATCCCAGAGTTACAGGTAGACACTAAGTTTACAAACTCTCAGAAATATACACAGACCCCCTCCATCCTCAGCTCCTGTGCCACCCTTGGTGCAACTCTGACATGAGGGAGCCAGGGGACAAGGCTCAGCCTTAAAGGGAGAGAGCCTAATGGCTCAGAGTTGAGGGCGAGACAGTCTGAATAACAGGAAGTAGAATTAGAGACGAAAGTTCAGAAGCACAAGAGTTGCTGATTTCCTGATTCACCAGTATGATTTAATACTTCTTCTCCTTCTCCTTCTCCTTCTTCTTCTTTAGGATATAGGGTCTTGCTACATAGCTTAGAATCATAGTGATCTTCCTGTCTCAGTCTCCCCAGTTCTGGAATTACAGATGTGCACCACCACTGCACCCATTTGGGGGCCGGCATGGTGCACCTAGGATTCTGGGGCTAGCATGGCATGCAGTACCAGTGATTGAACTCAGGTCCTTGTGCTTGCCAGGCATGTACTTGTCCCAGCTTTTTTTTTTTATTTTTATTTTTTTTTAAACCAGTTTGATTTAGTAATTCTAAATTGGAACTGCTGGTACTCTGGGGGCTGAGTCTGATTGTTAAGACCTGTGGGGGGTCCTGGTAAGACCTCAAACTAGTGAGTGCCCACTCTAGAGATCTGACCAGGACTGTGGAGGCCTTGTCCTGACCAGTGGGCTAAGCAGTGACCACCAGCCAGAATCTGTGCAGTGCATGTGGGCTTCCTAGGCCCTAAGGAGTAACCACAGGGCCAGAGTCTAAGCAACCAGGCCTTCCCAGAATCCAACTGACCCAGGGAAAGGCAAATGACTGCAGCAGCATCCTTCTGAACTCCAAGCCCAGGAGAGAGCACCAGGGAAGGTCACGGCTCAGGGTCAATGGGCTCACAGAGAATGGGACTTAATTCCAGACCCCAATGCTCAATTGTCATTCTTCAGTGTGTGACTCCTGATCTAATACGATGCAGCTCCAGAGGCCCCCAGAAAGCTCTCCCAAAAGAGAAGTTGATGCTGAGAGCCCCAGGGAGGATGAGGAAGGCTGACCTTTAGGCAGGTCTGCTCCTATCACTCCAGGGAGACCCATGCTGTGGTCCTCTACTGCCACCTTTCCATGATTGTGACCCCAAGTATCTTCCTACTCAATGTCCTGTCTGCTGCACCCAGAGTATTTCTGGGGAGCTGTCTGCCACAGCCAGTGTTCCTGGCTTGGGAAGAGAAGGGACCCATGAGTGACATACACATCCACACAGCCACATGCCCTTCCCCGTCAGCATTGGGTTGGCAAAAGGCATCTTCTCCCAGGGTCTAAGAGGTGCAGAGACCAGTGCTTGCCTCCACACACTAAGCAGGAACAGATGGGCAGGGGTGAGGTGGCATCGTGAGCTCACTGCCACCTGAGGGTAGGAAGACAGAGGGTCCAGCCCGGAGAGGATCCACTGCCCTGGCCCATAAACTGGGGTCACATTTCCTCACATTGTCCAGAGGCACTTTTTGCTCTGAATTATAGCCTCCCCTGGCCTCCCTCCCCACTTTTTTCTTTTGTTGTTTTGAGACAAAGTCTCTCTGCCTAGGCTGGCCTGGAACTCCTGATGGCCCTCCTGCCTCAGCTTCCTGAGTGCTGGGATTACAGGGATGCACCACCATGCCTGGCTTTTAAGCATCTGACTGCTTTCTGTTTGTGGTTGAGGAATTGCTGAATTTGTGGACTCCCTCTTCCCATTTGTCCCTCTTTACAAAGCAGATATTTGGAGAGCACATCTCTTTCTTATCTTCCCAGCAGAGCCCATCAGCAACCAAACACACTGCCACGAAAGCCCACTTTCCAGCATTGTCCCCTGGAGCCCTGGTTTCATTATGCAAGTACTGCACTTGTCTCCTTCAGGCTCACAGGTGACAGTAGACCAGGTGAGCCCTCTGGCTCTTTTCCCTCTGCTATTGGCTTCCTAGCTTCCCCTTGATACTAGGGGATATGCCTTGGTACTGGATATGCCTCTGGCCATAAGATCGCCTAAACAGGCTGTCGGAGGCTCCACTTCACATCACTGAGTCGCTAACTCCTCCAGCATGCCTACTTGTCTTGGTAGCAGGGGACAAAGGATGCTGGTGACCTCTGCCCAGCTCCTGAAGGACACTTGTGTGACACCCCCCACCCCCACCCCCCTGCCCCGCTTTACAAAATAGTGGCTGTTGATGCAGGAGCTGGAAATTGAACTGGAAAGATGAGGCAGAGGTGGCGAGCATCTGGCATTCTCCTGGCTGGGGGCACAGAGCCTTCCGGAAAGTGTGCAAGTTGGGTGGAGGGGGCAGCCTGTCTTCCAATCCTGCCCTCAGGATGTTGTCTGAGACTCCTGGTAACTGCTCAGTGACTGCTGTCACACACACTCCTCCCGGGCCCCATCTACAAGCAGGGGACCCTTGGATATTCTGTTTGATTCTGGAACGCTGGCAGTGCTACCCCTCCTCTGCTCCCTCACTAAGCATTTGGGGTGTCTCACAGGCTTGCAAGTCACCCTAGGCTCCTCTGAGTCAGGCAGCCTGCTCTAGGATATGCAATCTGGAGGCAGGGATTTCTCATCCTTCGCCAGGAATCCTGGAAAACTAAAACTGAGACTAGCTTGCGACAAGTTCACCTTGGTCACCACTTTTCTTCCCCTTGGCATCAGGAAACTGGATTTGCAGTTTCTGTTGCTGGGTGACAGGAGGGTACTGTCTTCTTACAGGTGCTGCTGCCCATCCAGCCCAGTGGCTCTCCTGTGATCACCTGGCTGGGACAGCCCAGTACCACCAGGCAGCACCTGCATCCCCAAGGCTTTGATTGTGTTGCCTGGAAAGAGGCAGGCGAGTCTGGTCTGTGCTCTGACAGAAAGGGGGTGGAGGAGATGGCTGGTTCTGGTGCTGTAGTCGCTTGGGGCACGATTCACAGTCCAAAGGTTCTTTAAAACACAGCTCGATAAAATGAAAACAAAACCTTTTCTGGGGTGCAGAGTTGAGCAGGGAAGGCAGGGCGACTGAAATTGTGGAGCTCAGGCAATCACTTGTGGGCCCTGTGCCATTCTGTCTAATTTTTATTACAGACCCAGGGTCCTGACCCTAAGCATTAAACTCAGAGGCTGTGTTCCAACCCTGTCCCAACTGTTGGCCTCCTGACTTGGATTCTCTATGTTTATTAACAGAGGCCCAA
>PVKN010023711.1:0-14695 GCA_004027915.1 Capromys pilorides
TAGATATTAGCTGTTTATGATGGAGATGTAGCAGAATAAATAGGTAGTAAAATTCCTGTTCATTAGCAAAAATAATTATCTTGCATCTTATTTTGAAATAACCCAGAATACTATAATCTTACCTGAACTAAAATATTTTTCAAAGTTTTTCTGTTAAAAGTATTATAAAATACAGCAAAAAAATTATAAAGCTGGAGTTTCAGAGAAGGTGAAACAGACTTTTTATGTTATAACAAGGAAAAGAGAAATTATAGGCTGGGGGCCTGGTATCAAGAGCAGAATTTTAATACAAGAATTTTTCTTGTATGTGTTGAAAATAGTTAAGAACTAAATGCAATGGACTATCTGCTATTCTGCTGCTTAGAAATGAATGTTGTCTATTATATGGATCAATACTTTTGAAAGAATTAGAACAATAAATTCCCTTATCTCTGAAGTTTTCTGAGTAGCACATAGCTTATCCTTTGTGATTTTGAAGACTCTTCATAAAGTTTTGGTACTTTTGAACTAACATTGATATACAGTCATTACCCATGTAACCAGGACATGCAGAGATGCCAATTAATAGAGAATTCTATATCAACTACCCCCCAGGGTTTGCGTCCACTCTTTCTCTGCTTGTAGTGCCTGTATTACTGTTTTCAATTTTTGATAGCTTCAGTCTCCTAAATACAAAATTCACAAGTTCGAAAGTTGATAAACTTCTTTGTACCTAAGTTTCTCAAGCCTGTTTCCTACTTTAACTCATAAATCCTTTCAAGGCTCTCCGAGGCAGTGTTCCTGGCCAAAACTCCTACTTGGTGATTTCCGGAGACGTTCTCTGGGGGGCCTCCAACAAGAGCTGCTGCCTGACGTGGCTACAGGTGAGAGGATGGGGCTGCTGATCCTGTTGGCTGGTCCCCACTAACGCTCTCACAGACTCTTGATAACAGGTAGGGCCAATATTCTTTCTTTTCACTTTCAAATTTTTATTTGTTTACTTCATGCTTGCAATCCATAATGACGGCATTCATCATAGACAGTTCGTTCGTGTATGAATCTCATCTACGTCTTTGTAACTCCCCTCCTCTTTCTCCCCTATCCCTCCACCTCTGAATCCTTCCCATTTACCAAAGATGCATGTCTCTGTTTCCCATATCTATCTCTTATTTTGCTCTTTAAGAAAAAATTCTAAACCAGAAAGCTTCTATCAGAGTTCTTAATCTTGTGTGTACATGCTTATGTGTGTGTATATGTGTGTGTGTGTGTGTGTGTGTGCGCGTTACTTTGACCTTCATTCATGGTTCTTGCCCTCTTTAGCAACAAAAAAATGTTATTTCCTTTGATCATTGGGGTTCAGAACCCTCATTTGTTCCTTTTGACTGATAGTATCAAACCAAAGTAAAGCCCTAGAAATTTCAGATAGTATATGCAAAATGGATCTGTTGCTGTATTGCATTATTCTCCCAAAAAGACCGCAACTTTGCATGATGTGAATCGTTTCTCTTAGGTATTACCATAGTATTATCAGTCTGGGGTCTTCAAATCCCTTCTCTTTACCCCCACGTGATCATCTTTCTGTTGTGGTTTTGGTATTTTCATATCCTGCTCTTTCCTATTGTTTTTAAAGACGGCTCACTATCATTCAGGTGTGGAAGATGAAGCTTAAATGTTTTCCCTACTCTTCTTCCCCCTTTTCTTTATTTTTTATTAAAATTGTAACATAAAAATGTCACTCTGAAGAAAAGCCTTGGGTTCATTGCTCCCAACTCCCCTTCCCTGGGAAGTGAATACATTGCCTTTTAATCATATTGGCCTTGCCTTTCCATAAGGCAATAAAAAAACAGTCTCAACAGAGGTTGCCAGTTATAACTTATGTATAAAAAATGGAATTAAAAATGTTTGATGAGGCAGAATTCGTTCCATAGGGACCCCAGGTTTTTCTTTTCTCTTTGCCTTCTTCTCATCTTTCTTAATTTCATCTTTAAAGATTCTTTCTCTAAAATATACCTTTAGGATTTTAAAGGGGACTCCTTTCTTAATTTTTCATTTTTTTCTTTTTACATACCTGCATTTATTTCCTATTGACTCTCTATGCTGCCATCTTCAAGCATCCGCTTCCTGGGGGATTGCAGCCTGCCCTGTCCTTGTATGCCAGTGGCCAAGGAACCGAGTTCTGATCCTCCTAGGATCAGATGGGTGGAAGGCCGAGAAGGCTGGGCTAGCCTCAGCTCACTGCCTAAGTTTCCAAATGGGTTTTTATGCCTGCGCCCCAAGCTTGCATTTCATCTTCGGTGACTTCCTGCCCTTGAGTCAACCAGTTTCCTGATCACATTCCTAAATCACCATCTCACACATGTGAATAGTGAACGCTTTGCTTTCTCAGAGCCGGAACCTAACAGTACCAGTTGTGCAGACTGCCGCCTCCTGGGTGCCCCCTACCAACGCTCCGCTTCTCATGGCTGTGGTAAGTGTCTTTAGTCTCTTTCCTGTTTATTATGGTGCTGAGTGTTTGATGGGCGTCGATGCACACTGCAGACCACCTCACTGCAAATTCTAACAGCGAAGTCTGCAAGATGAGCCCTGTGAGCATGAGACGTTCACGTTTCTCTTTTGTGCGTGTGGACTCCAGAGGTGTTCGGCTTTTCCCTAAAAGCCTCCCTTGGTTCTCTACCCTACTCCCCTTTTCTGTTTGCTGTCTCCTCGCACCTGGCTCACCACGCCCCATCACCCACAGGAAGGTGTACTTGGTGGTGGGATGCTTCTGGGATGGCTTTCCATGGCACCTGCCTTCGGGGTTCACGCCAGAGTCACCCCAGTTCCTGAGAGAAAGCTGTGCCTCATGAACTCCTTCTCACAAAGATAAAATGGTGCACAGTAAGAGAGACCACTTCTAAGATTAGGTGTTAGAAGTTCAAAATTCATCTCACTTGGTCTTTGTTGGGCTCTCCTCCCATCCCTTTCTCCACACTCCCTTCTGTCTCCCTCTGATTTTCATTTGCTCCTTTTCAGAGAAGCAACAGTCACATTGTCACCTGCCTTCCTGGAAGTTGCCATAACCCGGAAAGGAAGGAGGTGGCCTACAAGCATGTGTGTGAGCTTTGCGAGGCCACCTCCTCTGGCCAAGGACACACAGGAGAGTCCCTGGTGCTGGCTGACCCCTTGGACACAACCTTGTGAGAGAGCCATGGCCAGAAGCCCCAGCTAAGCTGCTCCCGGGTTCCTGAGCAACAAAAAAGAGAGATGAAAAATATTTCTGTTACGTCACTTAGTTTGGAGGTAATTTGCTATACCCAGTGGAGAACTCGCACACAGTATTAGAAATGTCAGACTCCCTCTGCTATATAAGTAGCAGCAGCTTCTAAGGAAGGAGTCAGCTCTGTTTCACCAGAGTCTAGCACAATGCCTAAACCAGCCTATTTACTTATGGCACATTGAATAAATGACCTACTGAGGACATTGTCTTTCTTTAAAACTTTATTAATCACCACTGTTGATAAGTTGGCCTAACAGTTGGGTTTCTTACTAATTGGCTTAGGCAAGCTCACATGGGAAAGGGCCGCATTGAGAAAGTTGCAGGTGGCTTCTGGAATTGAGATAGGTTGAAGAAAGGTACTCAGAGAGCACCCAGCCAAGGAGAGGCAAAGTCTGCCATGGCACAGGGAAGGTCCTGCCCCGGGGCACTGGCCAGGAAGTCACATGCTTGGGCATGGCTGGGCTTTGCTGATGCTTCTGCTGATCCAAGAGCTGGACTTCTGAATGGGCCTCTGAGGGCAGAGCAGAGGCCACCAGCCTGGGTGCCACAGCAGGCTGCAGGGGAGAGGACCATTAACGCACCTTTTTGAGAGATGGCACATGAGTTCCTGTGCTCCTCCCAGATCACCAAGATGTGATGCCCCAGGCTGAGGCAGGAGGATTGATGCGAGTTCAAGAACAGCCTGGGCTACAAAAATGAGCTCAAGGACAGCCTGAACTGCATAGTGAGACCCTGTCTCAAAAAGACAAAAAAGAAAAAAAAAAAAAAAAAGAACAAAGAAAAGAGAAGAGATGTGGGGTATGGGACAAGCATAGCACAGCAGCACATGGGCAATGAACTCTTTCAAAATCAGGACCTATTCTCTGAAGTGATTTTGTTTGTCGTTTTAAATTTTCTTGTGAATTTGCTCTCTCCTCTCCCAGTCTTCCCAGCCTCCTCTACGCCCACCCCCAAGCAGCCCCCCACAAGTGAGAGTCAAACGCAGGACCTTGTGTGTGCTAGGCAAGTGCTCTACCATTGAACTATGTCCCCAACCCCTTAGCACAAACTCTCCAAAATAATGTTCCATGTAAAAAACATCATTTACTGTCCCCGGTTTGCCACATTCATCAGCTATTTCCTAGCCAGATATGTATGTCAAGAAGTAAAGAACATGTTTACCTCTATGTGATTTCTTCCCCCTGGTGTGAAAAGACATAATTAATATTTTTAGTCTAAAGAAATAAATCTGTAAAGTATCCAGCGCTGGACCTGTACCCAGTGTAAAGTCGAGGGTAGGGGGTTTGTTTCCCTTTCTGCCAGCTGTGTTTTCCAATAATAATTTGAGCTTTTCTTCCTGTAAGGTTTCATAATGGAAACTTTTCCCTTGTGGAGCCAGTTATTATGAATATTAATCTCCACTCTTACTTATATTCTCTAATTATTTATTTTCAGCCTCAACAAAAAACTCACCCAGTAAGCCTAATCTTATAAATCTGTGGGTTCTTTTATAATGCATTAATACAAGTAATAAATCTGTGTTGTGACTTGGAATGTTGTAGGCTTGCCTCTCGCTAGGTGCTTAGCTTTTTCCACCCTTGTACTCCACTCCAAGGACCTCCTTGGCTTATGTACCTGTATCTTCCCAAGCCCTCCGCTCTGTCCCTGTCTTTGTGCACCTTCTTGATGTCTTGACCTCTCCAGTCATTGGCTGTCTAGTTTTCTTTCTTATTCTCTTTGTTTTGCTTTGTTGCCATACCAGGGTTCAAATTCAGGACGTTACACTTGCCAGGCAGGCACTTAATCTGCTGAGCTATATCCCCAGCCCGACTCCTCATTTCTTTTTGTTGTTGATTCCTTTCAGCACAACCACTTTAAAACTTTTTCTGAGTTTTCTCTAATTGAATCTCACATCTGCCTAGGTGCACCTGCACGTTTACTTTCTCCCTCTCCATTCTTTCTTCGTTGTTCCTTTCTTTCTTTCTTTCTTTCCTCCCTTCCTTCTCTCTTCCTTCCTTTCGTCCTTCTCTCCTTTTTTCTTTCCCTTCTTTTTGTAGTATCAGGGATTGAAAAGAAATCCAGCGCTCCACATATGTCCCACTGTCTTCACTGAAGAACTTTCTAAGGCTCCTTTTCTACTTATTTTCTCCACATCAACCATAATTGTAAACTCCGTGTCACTAATTCAACTCACATTTCATGCATGGTTATTCTGTGACTGGAACTGCATAAGAGGTAAGGGTTGGAGGAGAATAAATAAAAATTCTGCCCTCAGGAGTTCAAGATCCAGCTAGGAAGAAAGCGACAAAAACTCCAACGAAGTCTGATCAGGGCTTTGCCAGACACAGATGGGAAGAGTGGCTTCAGGTACGGTGTTACAGTGCTTCATTTTCGTCTTTGTCACATTTATTGTTTCTCAATAGACACAGGGGAACAATTTGTCCTTAGTCATACAGATATCGCCAGTTACTATTTCCGGATAAATACGTATTACCTTGATGGAATGAAACTACTGTCACAAAGTTCAAGCACAAGCTCATTTTCTTCTTCTCTTACTTTCTATATAGTTCTTTCAAGAGAAGCACTTGGAAAAGTGGCTGTCTAAAACACACACACACACGCACACACACACACACGCTTTCGGATTTTCTGTAACGTGCATGAAACACAGGGAGGGTGAGGAGAAGAATCACTCTCAATTATCTTGTGAAAGCGTGAGCGGCGTGGGTCCAAGCAAGGCCGCTGTCGGGGCTCCGCGCTGCGGAGGAGTCCTCCCAACTCCTTAGACCGGAAGTGTCAGAGAGGACGCGCTCTTCCTTTGCTGACTTTTCCAACGTTTGTTCCTCTGCGAATCTGGGCAATGAATGCGCACTCCAGATTCACCCTTTCGTGGCTTTCCCGTCTTAGACATTCATTTATCAAATCGTGACTCATATTACTCATCTATTACCTTAACTTTTCCCTTTTCATCATGGCTTATAATTTGCTCTTAGATTTTTCAATATTTATTTTTAATTGATCCATTATGATTTTTATATATTTATTGGAGGACGTGTGATATGTCTGAACAGGTACACGATGCATAATAATCAAATCAGGATAATTAATATTTTCATCATCTTAAATATTTTTCCTCTTTGTTGAGCACATTTAAAATTCTTCCAGCTATTTGGAAATATATAATCAACTCTTATAAACAATATGCTAGTCTGGAGCATGCCTATAATCCCAGCGCTGGGGAGGCTGAAAACAAGAGGATCACTATGAGTTTGAGCTGCATAGTGAGACCTTGTACCAAATACACAAATGAAAAAAAAAAAGCTTCCATGTGTGCTATCGGGCACTGAAGTGCACGGCTCCTTTCTCTCTGCCTTTGGAACCCGTTGTCCAGCCTCTCCCTGTCCCCCTCGCTGCTGGTCCTCCCAGCTCCGCGTCACTCCTGTTTTATTGTCTTATCCAATCACTGGGTCAGAACATGTATTTGTTTTTCTGTGCTTGTGTTATGTCTCTTAACATTGTGTCCTCCAGGCTCTTCCCCTTGGCCACAAATAACAGGCTTTCCCTCTCTCTTAAGGATAAGCAATATTTCTGATTACAGTATTTTTTGCCATGGCCGTGTTGCTCATTTTCTCCATCCCATGCCGAGCTCCTGATCTCACCTTTCATCCACATGATGGTACCCTGACCACCCTCTGCTGCCCTGATGCTGAGAAGCCTCTCGGAGAGCTCCCAAAGCCCTGTCGATCTTTCTGGAAGCTGCATCCACCTTCCGGCAGGATGCACACAGAGCTGGAGCTTTCAGGAAAGATTTGGGGCTCGCCTACAAGCATGGCACAGACGAAGACCTTGAGGTACATACATGGATTCCTATATCCTGCTAATGTTCTCGTAGTCACCATTTAACTTCTCTGCAGGTACATTTATCACTTTCTGTCTCCCCAGATCTGGAATGTCACCTTTATAAGATCTGCCTTGTATGCCCAGAGCAGAATTTTTAAAAATAAAAGTCAGGTCATGTCATTCTTTTTTTTTTAATTGCAATTAAATTTATGGCAATTAAATAGAAACACAGGTCCTTCCCACGTGGTCCTGCTGGCCCCTGCTCCTTTCCGGCTCCTGGCCTCCTTGTCTCGCTGGCTTCACCAAGCTTAGATTGCTTGTCCCTTTCTGTTTCTGAGCCCTGCTGAGCTCCTCACCTCAGGGCCTTTGCACTTCCGGTGCTCCAGGCCTCCTGAAGTTGGGCGTGCCCCCAGCTTCACTGGATGCTCCTTTCCAGCCCTCTGCACGCACTCCCTTCTCATTCCTGCTCTTCTTGCCCCTCCATTGTTTTCAGCATTCTCTGAGATTCCTCTGTTCATTTACCTGTTATTCTGTTCTTGTTTTCATCAGCCTGGGATTGACCCCAGGGCCTCCACCCTCAGCTGCCTCCCCACCCCACCCGCCTTTTCTTTTTAATTTTGAGATGCAGTCTCACCAAGTCATGAAGTTTTCAAAGGTGAGCTCAAACTTGTGGTCCTCCTGCCTCTGCTCCCCAGAGTCTGGGATTGCAGCGCTGTGCCCCAAGCTGGCTTGCTTCTCTCTTTCTGTTGTTGGCATGTTTCTGGGATAATGCCGGAACCGTCTTCAGCAGTAAGAAATGTTCTTGGCCCTGCATGAGACAGTCGGCACTAGCGCCTATGCAGCTGTGTACTGGAGGTGCAGTGGTAAAGCCAGGGAACTTCAGTGTTCAAATTAAATTAAATTTGCTTAGTTTACTTAGTCTTAAATGTCATTTAATGTAAATATCTATCTATGATTAGTGGCAACCTTGCTGAAAAGAATGTCCCTGGAAGATCAGCTTCAGGAAAGACAAAGTGTCTCTGTCTCAGTTATCTTTTGAAGTCTTGGCATCTGAAACCATGCCCAGAACATAGAAGATGTTCAGTGACTGAATAATTCAATAAATTAACTGGCCAGAGTACTTTCTGTTTTTTCATGATAAATGAGCTCTTCATCAAAAGGAAATATATATATATATATATATATATATATATATATATATATATTCCACGTTGTTTATGCAAATTGCATGATGCATCAGCCACCCTTTGCCACAGTGACAGTGCAGAGCCACCGCCTTTGCAGACCAGTGGCTTCAGGCAGCAATCACATCTTCTTACCCACTTGTCACTGCGTCGTCTGCACTGGCTGACCCAAGGCTCAAGCTGTCCTCTGCATCATCCTCCTTACCCCAGCACGTTAATAGGGACATGCTCTCCTCCTAGCTATGGCAAAGGCCGAAGAAGGCAAGCCCAGTTGTGCAAGCCCATTTAAGCTTCTGCTCATGACATGTCTGCTAACATCCCATTAGTCAAAGAAAGTCACGAGGGGCCAGTTCAAAGCTAAAGAAGGAAAGGTATGCCTTTGGGGAGCATCCCATGGACAGAGGGTGGATGAAAAAGCTGGGTCAGAGATCCAGCCTGTCGTGCATAGCTTTTAGGAGTGTTTCATACCAAAGATATAATGCAAATTTCGTTGCCATAGATAGATAGCATATTTTTTTTATTATAGATTAGTTGACATGGACACACACACACACACACACACACCCCACAGAGAAAGTCAGTCATCTCCTATAGTGTTAAACAAAGTAAGCCAGACTCACAAGCTTAAACATCACATGGTTCTTCTTGATGAAAAACCTGAATTATAAATAAGGAGCAAAATAAAAGTAGATGATGATGAATAGAGAGGTAGATTTTTCTCAAATGGGAAGATCAAGATGGGGAAGAGGGGGGAGCAGAGGACAAAGGGTGAAAGAAGGAATGAAGATGAGTTAGGTACAGCTACCAACTCCCCACTGTAACTGTAAACTTCATGTATTGAAAACATGTAAAAAAATAAAACTCTAGACTTGGTGGCAAGTGCCTGTGATCTCAGCACTTGGGAAGCTGGGACAGGAGGATCTCTATAAATTTGAGGTCAGCCTGAACTACGTAGGGAGACCCGATCTCAAAAGAAGGAGGAGGAGAAGGAAAAGGAGAAGGAAGAGAAGAAATAATTAAGTCATCTCCTCCATCAGTGTCCCCAGGAGACTGGTTTCATTGCCCCTATCAGGATACTAAAATTTGTGAATGCTCAAGTCCTTTATGCAAAGTGGTAGAACATTTGCATATAATCCACACACATTCGCCTACATTCTTTAAATGAGCTCTGGAATACATATAATACCTAGTACAAAGTAAATGCTGTGTGTTATTTAGACAGTAATGAAACATCTGAACATACTGAGGGCACATGGAATACTTTCTGCAAATATTTTCAGGGATTGGTTGGTTAAACATTCTACTATGGCCCTCACAGGCATCAGGGCTAAACTGTGTAGGCCAGGGAGAATAAACCAGTGTTTTTCTGGTGAATCCAACTGAGATCAGGAAATTCATATTAGGAAGAGGCAAATTCAAGAGAGCTTATGAATGACGTAGGTAGTAAGTGCACAGTGGTATCTCCAGGCTTAAAGATAGCTACACTTGAGCAGTCCTGCTCCAATTTCAGCAAACCAAAGATTCCAAGACTACTAAACTTGACCCCAGTTGAGTGCAGTAGCATATGGCTATATTCCCATGGTTCTTTGAGGCTAAAGTAAGACAGTAATAAGTTTGAGACCATCCTGAGAAATGTAGTGACTCAAAGAAACCCTAACGCAAAAGATGTAAGAAGTCTGGGACATATCACAGCGCAAAGTCTCTGGATCACTTCCCAGCACCACAATAGGTTGACCTAATGAACAGTATATAGATTTGAAAGTCAGAATTCCAAAGCACTCTATGTATTGTAGAATAATAGTTCAAAACCTCATTTTAAATTCAAAATGATTGGCTGTAAGAATCAAGTAACATAAAAAGTAGATATGGTATGTGAAACACTTAGATATCACCTTTCTGGGTAGAAAAAGAGGCTTTGATCTGGACTATGTAGCATTTTCTGTAGTGGAAATACTCCTACTGAGAACTGTGTCAAGACACTGAGCTGATGTCACAGAATGCTGTGAGGTAAGAGGTGGGTGGCATTGGCTCTGGAGCCTCTGGGACTTGCTGGCCATAGAGCACAGCCAGAAAGGTGCACGGCAGCATTCCAAAGACATGAGCGTTTGGTGGTTGCAGCCCAAGAGGCAACACGGTGCTAGAAAATAGTAGCAATTCCTGCCCTACTCACCTACTCCTGAAATATTGCTATAATTCTGGTTTTTTCCACTTTAATAACAACCTAACAGATCAGGGGCAGGTCAGGGGTAAGAGAAATAACATAGTAATGATGGCAGGACTTCTGCAGGGTGATGATAGTTCAAACAGTGCGTTGGTATGAATTAGACATGGGTTTGCCTCCTGGGAGCCAGACTCAGACTCTCAGCCTGTTCCAAAGGAGCAGGACTTCCCTTCACGAGGGAGCCGAGTTATCTCTAAGTCCAGGGGTATGCCTGTCGACTTCCTGCTTCTCCCCACTTAGGAAATCTCCAGATTTGCCTCTTCTTATCATGAATTCTATAACTTCAACTTGATTCTCCAGAAGAATATATCTGCAAAGGCTTACAATTTGCACTCCTCAGCCTAGAAAGATCTAAAATGCATATCTTTCAAAGATGGTTTCCAAGGGACATTCATTAACAAAGAAGTATGATTCATATTTTAAAATAATTTAATACTTCAGAGTTCCTCTCCACATGATCCAACACACATGTCATGGGACCCTGATGACCCTGGCCTGTTTCATACCCACAGCCATCCCTCATGGATCTGCCCTTGGGAGGCTATTGGTGCTACCCATTCTAGAATCACTCACTTTCTCCATCTTCTCCCTCCTTTCCTTGAGTCACCTACCACATTCAGCCCTAACTATCCTTCAGTGCTTTGAATTCAGCATTCTATCATGTTCCACACGCAGTGTAAAATTACAAATGAATAGCGCTTTACTCCAAGAGGTTCATAGTTTATTGGGCAAGGGCTGATGTGTAAATACATAAGTCCACTGCCATATGAGTGCACAGGGATGCATATTCTAGACCCTGAGGTAGCACAGAGATAAGAGATAAGAAAGGGATTTATTTCTTAATAATCTAAATTCAAAGGGTGCCAAACATTTGCTTTTCCCCAAACATGGAAATCATAGCATTTAAAATACAAGTCATGCTTAAACTTGCCCTTAACAATCCAGCAGAAAAGTTTAACCACAAGGCATAAAACAGAAAGCTAGATTAGAATGCTGAGCTGTAAAAGGCTTAAATCAACAGTTTCCAACATTGCCAGTTTTACCAATAACCCACTGCAATTATCGAACATTGGATTATAAATATAACTACTTTCTCTTAGTTCAATGAGAAGAAATTTGCTTGTACCAATAATGAGTTGAAAAATTATAACATCTACACCCTGTGCTCTGTATAGCTAAAAGGAGGACAATAATATGCATTGCATCAAATACTGGAAATGTACTACTAACATGTTTTGAAACTGCCAAAAAATAAAAAATAAAATACAAATGGCACAATGTAGAGAAGATAAAAATACGAGCAAGCACTGAACTAAAGTAGCCTGGAACTGGGCGCTGAGAAGTGGACAGTAGATGGTAAGATTAGGCGGAGCCAGATCCTCATGACAGCCCTCTCCTGAGGGCTTCCAGAAGAATAAAAACAAGATTCTACTTAAGTTTTGGAATGATCATATGGTAGGATATCAGGAAAGGGAAATGGAAAGGCAGGGAGTAATGATTCCAACTAACTTGGCTCTTGAGGTCCACAGCTCATTTTAGGTCTTGAGAATGGGGACCAAGAGTTGTAGATCTCTAGGTCATAGGATATCTACACAATGAACTGAGCCCTTGATGACTGGTTGGATGGAGAGGAAAGAAGTGAGGACCCCCAGATCCCTGCTTGGGTAAAGCAGGTAATGGGAATGCCATCTCCAAGCTCGAGTCTAACAAAAGCAGAGGACTGTTGAGGAGGAATGATGACTTACGGAGGTGGGTGATGTCGGACACTGCACCCTGATGGAAGGAGGTGGCACACTTCTAGCGTTGTCACCTAATTACTCATCTTTCTTGCTCCAGTTCGCAAAAGTGTCCCCCAAAAGCCATGTACTAAAGGCTTGCTCAGCAGCATGGGGCTGAAGAACTGAAACACGCCAGGAGGACATAAGCACATGAGGGCACGTCCTGCATGGCACCTGCAGCACTCCAGCCCCTCATTGTCCTGACATTCCAGCTGTCGTGAGGCAGACAGCTTCCTCTGCCACCTGCTCCCCACCATGGGGCTCTGCCTGGCCACAGGCCCAAAGGCAGCAGGGCCAAGCAGCTACAAACTGAGATCTCTGAAATTCTGAGCCTAGGTAAAACTTCTCTCTTTTTTGGCTCATTTCCTCAGGTATTTTGTCACAGTAATGGAAGTCTGACTGACACTCTAGGCAAAATGTATCACTTCTTGGGGCTTCAGATACCTTAGATGTAAACTTCTTGGCACAGTGGATGGCATATAACATTTCTATATCATCCGATTGCAGCCCTGTGAAGAATGAAAAAGTGTGATTCTTGTCATGTAATTAAAGAATCAAGTGACTGACTTACATGATTTTAATTTTGTATGTAAAAATCACTTTGTAAAGAGATATACTTTATATGCTGTTGCTTTATGTCTTATTTTGTTTTGTTTTTGTTCTTTTGTACTCATGGTCAGTACTAGAAAAATTCACATACAGATAGTCTTTGTCCCCTGTTCAATAATGGTTTTCCAAATGTCATGATAGACCAAGGCCCAAGATCAGCCATAGCTATTTTTTAAGCAAAATGATAATGAAACGGTATACCTTCAGTCTGAGCCTGTCAGTAATGAACTGCATCACCAACTAGAGTTTTCTTTGGTACTTTCTACTACCTTCACCAGTCTCTGAGTGGCTTTTATTCTTAAGGGGAAGAATTGAATTCTCGGGTCAACAGCATATTAAATAGGCTGTATTATACATTAGCAGGAATCACAATTTTCTGGGTTTACTGTGCTTCCAAAAGAAGTATTATAATGCTAAAAATTAAGAGATATTCTCCTCACTTTATTTTGGCAGTAGAATTGAGTAATATGATCATGCTAAAAATGTCCTGGATCTGCTGAAGAATGAAAAGTTGTTTTTCAGAAACTGACAACTTTGAGCACAAGGCAGTTTCTGTTTTCATGTTACCCTCAAAATCTCATTGTACCTGGAATAACCAGGAACTCACGAGAATAGTAAAATAATTATAGCTTTATTTTACCATTCTCTGTCACCTAATTTGATGCACTCATATCTACATATCTGAGGTAGAAAAAAATATGAAATTATTTGGCTAGACAAAGGTGGTATTTTCTCATAATCTTAAACCCTCTCTGAAGAAGTCTCTATCATTTACATGTTCTTTAATAAAAATTTCCTTGTCATTGAGTTTAGCACTGAGTATACCAATAAATTAAGTTTAAAAGAAAAAAAAAACTTAAAAAATCCTCTTTTTTTAAAGTATATATTCATCTTCAAGCAATATTTTGTTGTGAATTTACACTCAATGCATATAGGTGTGCAGCTGTTAGGAAAGACAGTTCTAAGAGTAACACAGATAGCACCTGATGTTTAGACTTCCCCGTGATGGTGTTTAGGATTCTCAGTATTCTCTGACAGCGACATGCAGAGATTGGAAAGGAAAGATATCATTCATACTCTGCACCGCGACTTCATCTTGAATCGCACCCAGTTCAAAGGTCACATGAAACCAAAGCAGCCCCTTTCAGCCATGTTTTTGGAGAAAATAAAACAGCCTGAAGTGAGTTAAATGAAGTGCAGCTATGACTTAAGAGAAATGGACAGACAGAGAAAAAAGGTCACAAGATTACATTTTCCCTGAGGGAAAAGTCCTTTTCTGGAGTTATTAACCTCCTTGTGGGTCACTCCTGAAAAATACAGCAGGAAATCTTCTTTCCCAGAGAAGGATGGTTATACCCCAGCCACCCACTGACCCTGGAGACCCGACTCACCTCAAGCCTGGGTCTCCTTCTGCGTGTTTGATTTTAAAATCTTTGCTTTAAAGAAACAAGGTCCCTGTTTTCTGAACTCTGAAATAAGAAAACATGAGCTGTGCTTTGAATATGGAAAAATTGAGTGCTGTTTCCAACAGACAGAGGAAATGCATAAAAAATGATAGCAGTTGCTTAGAGATTGCAAGAACTTTGTGAGTTTTTCCCCATTTATATTCAGTTTTTCATTTGATTTTCTACAGGTTTTTTAAAGTTATTGTCTTTACCAATTATTATGAATGCACTACTAATGTGTTTTGAAACTATCATATTGTTATTTCTTATTAAAAATTTAAAAAAATGAAAAGAAAGATCTGTACTAAATGATGTTTAGATAAGAAAAAAGTTATTGTCTTTGATTTAAAATATACAAATATCTATGTGTAGTTAATTAAAATAAATGGGACAGTCTTAAGTGT
>PVKN010023712.1:0-14695 GCA_004027915.1 Capromys pilorides
AGAGCCATTAACTTCCACTTGAGACCAAAGAGAAGCCTTCTTGAGGCAAGTGTACTCAGACAATACTTCTTCATTTTCACTTTTATTAGTATATGTTTGCAGAACATAGTGATAATCTTCATGGTGGGGAAGGTATAATATATTACATATATTATAGGTATATATATATGTAATGCATCTAAATTGTTTTATATCTCCTTCCTTTCCTCTTCTCCCATTTTATCTTATTCTCCAAGATAGAAAATAAAAACAGCAACCTACTATGCAAGTATAAAAGCACTATACTACCCTCAATTTCTTCATTTCCTCATTTGTAAAGTGAAAGATTTGCCCTGCACCGATTATTTTTAGATTTTCTTCTTGTTTACTATTCTGTGGTTCTATGGGAAGACACAGCACTGTTTTTGTTGGAAACCTGAGGTAGTAACATCATATGAGGAGAGGATTGGAAGGAGAAAAAAATCTATTGACTGGAGACGACCCCTGAGGACCTCTCTTGTGCTGCTACTAAGCATGGCTGGCGTGCATTTAGAGTTTAACGTTTGCAGCCAGAAGTTGCAAGCGCAGATGTCTCGGGGGTCATCAGGCTGGTTGTGGAAGCCATGGAGTGGTGGGATCCAAGTCAAGGGCAGGAGCCATGGTCCCTAGAGCATTTGATTTCTTTCCATACCAGGGATTGAACTCAGGACTTTGTGCTTGCCAGGCAGGCGCTTAAGACACTGAACTCTCCTCCTGGCCCTGCCATGGTCTGTAGAAAAGCACATGTTTTCTCCTTAAACAGATGCAAAAAGTAACAGCTGTTGTGGGGGTCCAAATGGACAAATGTGTGGCTATATTTGGCCCTCAGAATGCTAGTTTCCGTACCTTAAGTTCTAATCCAGCCTACCTCCTCCTTTGTAAGTGAAGATTCTGAGGACCAGAGAGGGGCAGTAATTTGTCCAGAGTCACACAGCTGTTCACTGATACACCCAGTCCGAAAAACCAGGCTTCTAGCTTTCCAAGTCAGTGTTCTTGGATTTCATTGTCCCCGGGTGAATCTGCACCAGCCACACCAGCTTGCTGATGGCCCGAACACAGGGGGGGCTGTGGTCCTGCTGGCCGAACCTGAGGATCATAACAGTATTTACTTCATGAAGGTCATCGTGGATGGCTCTGTTTAACTATGTCCTCCAGAAATACACAGGTGGGGCTGGGGATAGAGCTCAGCAGCGTGGTGCCTGCCTGGCAAGTACGAGGTCCTAAGTTCAATTCCTGGTACAAAAACAAAAACAAGAACAAAGCCCCAGAAATCCACAGGCTGGAAATTTGACGTCAATGCAGCAGTGTTGGGAGGTGGAGCCTAATGGCAGAGGCTTGGGTCTGGAGGGATCTGCTTCTGTGCGTGACTGAACGTCCTTGGAGAGGAAGCTTTTGGAAGTGGACTCCTTAATGGCCCCGGCTCCCCTTCTTGCCCTTCTGCCTTCTGCTGTGTGGGGCAGTGTTCTCACTGCTGCAGGACACAGCAGCTGGGTCCTCACCAGCCACCAGCACCTGGGCCATGGGCTTTGCAGGCTCCGGAACTGAGTGCAAATTTCTCTCTTTATAAACTACCCAGCCTCAAGGATTCTGTTATAGAAAAGCAAATTGAACTAAGACATTCTCGTAGGTTCAAGTCACTTTCAAAAAGTGTTGACTTATTAAGCTTGATTGAATTGTGAATACAGGAATAGTGTCTCCAACAGCCCTAGAGTCATTTTAAGTGGCCAAATAGCTATTTTTATTAAAAGTAAAATCAATTATGGCTCAGCAGCATAAGAGCCTGCCTGGCAAGCGCAAGGTCCTGACCATGATGCCTGGTACAAAACAAACAAAATCAATATATCCAAAAATATAATTTCTACCTATAATAAATATAAAAATCACTGAGTTATTTTATGTATAAATCTTCAGCTATGGTGAATAGTTTATACTTACAGCACATTTTAATTTGGGCAGCCACAGTCCGAGTGCTTGATAGCCACATGTGGCCAGCGGCTACCATCTTGGAAAGTGCAGTTCTAGTTTCTTGTTCCATCTCACCCTGCCAACTGCCAACCCGGGAGGGGAGAAAGTCCCCAGAGGCTTGTCTCTTTCAAGCCTCCCATTGCTGGTTAATTAAATCTCTAAGCAACGGCTGAGTCACTTGCAACTGCGGAAGACAATTTAAGAAATCTGTTTCAAAGCCAAGAACACAGCTCCCCACGTGTAAGAAAGGGAGGCAAGGCCTTTGGGCGAGGTGCCCTGAGGGAGAAAAGACTGCCCTGAGCCCAGTGCCCTTGTGTGGGCGGGAAGGAGGCGAGTCACTGCCCAGCGTAGAGGGGAGCAGAGGAAGCCCCGCTCCCACTGGGGTCCCTCTGGCCCGGCAGAGCCTCAGTGAAGTGGGATCAACAATGCTTCTCCCTCTCAGACCTCCCAGTCTGTACACTGGGCAGGTCCTGCGTCCTTTTCACTTTACAGAGGAGGAAACCAGGGCAGAGGGGCCCTGAACTCGCCTGAGGTCATTTAGTCATCAGCGGAGCTGCTGCCTTGCCCTCCCGTCTGCTGGACTGTTCACACCTAATTTAACCAGAGATATGCTAGGACATTCTCATTCCATCTCCAAATACCTGAGTGCCCGCGGACTTTGGCACAAATGTACGCGCGGATATTTGGCATTTACATATAGTGCATTACTATCTGCATGCATGAATCATCTATTTTCAGGCAAATTTAAAGATTGCAAACAGTAGCAGCGCTTCCCCATGAAGTTTCTTACTCGTTTCTTGATCTTTCCCTTTGCCTTTTCACCCACCCGCTATTTCTGGGGAGCTCCTAAGAAAGATCCCGTAGGACACTGAGAGAACGGAGAGACTCAGAGAGCGAGAACGGAGGGGGTGACTGCCGGGAACCAGCGGGGCTGGCTATCTATGTGGGACTTGGGGTGACTGCGGCCTCTGATTTGGGATGGGAGAGGAGGAAAATATCCAAAACTTTGTGCCTCAAAATAGCCTCCTGACTTTAGTCTTGATTACTGAGCTCTTGCCACTGAGTAATTCATTTTAGCAGAGGGAAGGCATTTTCTCCGACTTAGTGGGGCTCAATTGAAAGCCAGGAGTAGCAGTTCAGCCTGTGCTCTTGGGCGCCATATTGGCTATATTGACACCCTGGCCTATTGTTTTCCAGCTCTGGCGTGTTGGACAGTCATGATGAATTTTCTATGTTTTAGAATCTTCATTTTATTTATTTATTTATTTATTTATTTATTTATTTATTTTTGCGGGACCAGGGTTTGACCTCACGACCTTGCAGTTGCCATGCAGGCACTTGTGCCACGGAACTATCTCCCCAGCCCCTAGATTCTTCATTTTAAAACTGGATATAAAAATAATTTTACCTGACAGGGTTTTCAGAAGGGTCCAAGATACTGAGGAACATCGAGTGCCCCAAGGAGAGCCGGCGCTCACTAGTTCAGTGGTGTACAGAGTTGGGGGTCTAGTTCAGTGGCCCTGCACCAGGGCCTCACTGGGAAAGTTTGTTAAAATCAAGGGTCCAAGCCTTGAGCTCCATGGGAAACACTGGGGGACAAAACAGAATTATTTTCCCAAGAGGGGGAGGGGTTGTAAACAAGTCCCAATTGTCACCCTCCTCGGCTGGCAATGTGTACCAGAATATTAAGTCCTTACCCATTTTGTGCCAAAAGTACTAAGGGGCCAAGAGATGTGGTGGGAAAGGCATGGGCTCTGGAGTCCAACAGGCCCGTGGGGACACTCTGGCCCTATCACTGGCTGGCTGTGTGACCATGAGAGATACTTCATCTCTCTGAGCCTCGGTTTACCCAGCAGTGTAGAGGAGAGCATTACGGTTTTGAGCTTGGGGTGAGGATTAATTAAAGCTCAGCAGTCCTAGGGTCAACCAGTATGGTCGCGATGGAACCCTCAACCCCAAGGCCCTCTGAGGTAGGAACTACAGCTCCTGACAGAGTCGCTGGCTGTGGCGGGGCTGTCTGGCCATGCACCTGGCAGTGGGTGGAACTGAATTTTGCAGGAGGAACAGCTGCAGGCCCTCAGTGGGCAGATCCCTGGGGACTGCAGCTGACTCAGAGATGTCAACAGAGGCGAAGCTAGGTGACAGCGGGGAGGGAGCCACCGGCTTCTTCTTCACTGAAAAACAGGCTGCTGCTCTTTTCAGATAGCTTCCTTCCTTGTCAGAGGGACAAAAAGGAGGGACCAGGGCTGACCCCTCTTGAACAGGGAAGTAGGGTTCCCAGAAAGATTATGCGAAGAATCTGCACCAATCACGAGGAGCAGCGCCTGGCCTACTGTGGGGGATGGTGGTGGTGGCTGCAGAGGTCTCTCCGACCCTGCCGGGGTGGGCCATTGCTGTCCACGTCCTTCGTCCTTCCTGCTACGCAGTCTTGTGATGGAATGACCTGTCCACAGCCCTTCATGCTCAGATCAGCACACAGCGTGATGCAAAATCACAACTCACTGCCATAACCAGGCCTCGTCTGCAGAGATGTCAGACGCAGCGATTCTCCTGGACTTGTTTCTCGTATTCCACCCAGCAGGAGCTCCGCTCTGTCCAGGGGAGCAGCAAGCCCTCAGAGGGGACTCTCCCCCACTGCGTGAAGTAGCCCCTCTCTCAGGACATGGCCAGGTGTCACCAAGGTCTTTCCAGCCCGGGACATTCTAGTGGCATGTTGGGAGTGGGAGTGGAGAAGGAGGGCTCAGAAGATAAGCAGCCTTCTCCACAGTTGCCCCTGCATTGCACCATGGCCTCCGTTTCTGGGTCTCCTCAGCATTTGGCCTATATGCTGGACATTGCTTCTTCGATTCCCTGTTTCTGGGAGCAGGGTCCCCGCCTCTCGCAGGTGTGCTAGAAGGCAGCTCCTCCCCTGTCTTATTTCTCTTTACATCCCCAGCTCTTAGCATGGCACCAAGACCAATGTATTCCTCAACCAGGACTGGTGACAGTGTGCAGTGGCTTGTTACGTCCCTGGCACTGGGATGAGCTTAGAGATGATAGCCGCAACGTTTTTCTGAAAGCTGACTTTGTCCATCTCCAGCCTGGCTGGACAGAGGGCAAATAAAAGATGGTGCAACTTCCTAGTCCCTCTCTCTGACCAGGAAACTCCTGGCTTTGGAACCTAAAGCCTAAATTTAAGGGGTAGACCTTCTCCTTATACTTACCAACGGCAGCTGCCTGGGCCACTTACTTGAGCTGCCTGGAACTCTATTTATTTGTTTCCTGGAAATCATAGTAAGACGGTTGGAGTTAAAGATTCATGAAAATGCTCTTTAAAGAAGTACAAGTATGGGAATAACAGCTATTATTTTGCGTTAGCTATTTTTCTGGTAGATGCTGATTGTTGCATTTTAAATGCATAAAACACCTGTTGTGTGCTGGTGGCTTGAAGAGGGACATGCCACAGAGCAAATCAAATTGGAAAGATACAGTACATATCGTGGAAGTGAAAGAACTGCTCAAAAGGAAAGAACAACTGGGATGAGGAAAAGGAGAAAGGAAGGAAGGGCAAAAATTATACATACACACAAGATAGCAAAGATAATTGTACTACTAATTTCTATTTTTTTATGGAAAGAACAATTAAGCACAATTGTTCAGTTTTACATGCTTATATCTGATAACCTGAACAACTGCTTAGAAGATAATATGCAATATAACAACCATTGTTGACTTTCTATCATGTTTTTAAATTCTGTATCTTTTTTTTTTGACCTAGCTCAGGCTGCCTTAGGGGCAGGTCTAGATGGGCACGTGGAGGTGGGGATTGAACCACGGTTCCCTGTACCTGACTGGGTTTGCCCAAGCAGATGCTTCCACTATTGAGCTAACCCACAAGCCCCTGTATCATTTTTTATTTCTTTTCTTTTTTATTCTCCTTAAAATAAAAAAAAGTGAAAAAAGAAAAAAAAAAAAAGTGCACGCCATAGATATGAAAGAGTGTTGTCAGGGTAGCACCATGAAAAGAACCTGGGTGTTTCACAGGCAGCCTGGTGCGCCCTGAGTGCTTTTGTTTTCGAAGCTGTGTGTAGCCCTTCTTTTTTTTTTTTTTTATTACTTTTAGTAAGAAATAACAATGTATAATGATGTGACATTTTCAAAACACTAGTGCATTTCAATATTTGATACAATGCATACTGTTGTCCTCCTATTAGTTATACAGAGCCCAGGGTGTAGGTGTTATAATTTTTCAAATCATTATTGGTACAACCAAATTTCTTCTCATTGAACTAAGAGAAAGTAGTTGTATGCATAGTCCAATGTTCCATAGTCACAGTGGGTTATTGGTAAAACTGGCAATGTTAGAAGCTGTTGATTTAAGCCTTTTACAGCTCAGCATTCTAATCTAGCTTTCCGTTTTATGCCTTGTGGTTAAACTTTTCTGCTGGGTGGTTAAGGGCAGTCCTTCTTTAGAGCTGAAACTGTAACCTGAGAAATCATCCCTTTTGGCTGCATGGATCCTTTGTTCCCACCCAGTTGTGCTGGCCACCAGCTCCAGCTCTCTTGAGAAATGATCCAGTATAATCTCTGTCGGAACTACACAAGGATCCTGAGGATTGCGGTCTGAGGTAGCAGTATTCATTCTAAAAGCCGGGACAGATGAGGAAGGGTGCTAGCGTTAGCTGAGACTTGCCCTTGCCCATAGGCTTGGTGCTATTCCCCAGGGATTTACGTATATTACTCACTGAAAGCTTCTAAGAACGCCTCCAAGGAGTCTGTATTATTCTCACCTTTATAGATGCTGACCCTGAAGCAGAGGAATTATAAGCGACTCGCCCCTGTTTGATCAGTGCAGCAAGGACTGAACCTGGCCAGCCTATGGGCCAGGGAAACTGGCCAGACTGCCAAGCCCAAGGGCAGTGCCCAGATTCGCACGGAGACTGGCCAGGAGGAGGGGCAGCACTTTCTCAATGACAATGCGAGCCACCTCTGAGTGGCCTCTCCTTGGTCACTGCCTCTTCCTCTGTTAGGTTCCCAGACGTACAAAAATTTAGGGATTACTTAGGTGTTAAGGGAAAGAAAGCCTTTCACGATTCAGTCTCTCAGTATACTTCTTGTTAAAAGACAACATTAAAAAATAGTAAGGTCATGATTGCCCATAGAATGAGCATGTGTTAAGTAAGGATTTTTGTTATGAGATGACTAAGGATATGTTGTTAGAAGAAAAAGTTTAGGCAAATTACACTGAACAGAGTTTAATTGAACAAAGAAGGATGAATTGGGCAGAGTTACTCAGTTCAGAGAACTCTGTCTGCAACGTGGTCAGGCAACATTTTGTGGTCAGAAGCTTGATTGGTTACAGCTCAGCTTTGGCTTATTCACATATGGTCTGAGCAGTCTGCAGCCTGTGATTGGCTGAAGCTCAGCTGCTGTGATTGGCTGAAACTCGGGTATTTGTTACCAAGTCTACTTTTGGGGCTGGAGGTATAGCTGAGTGTAGAGCACATGCTCAGCATGCACAAAGCCCTGGTTTTAATAAGAGCCACCAAAATATAATGATAATAATAATTACCTGTGCTCCTAAATTAGGCCTTTAGTTTACATACTCAGATGGAGTTTCTAAAGACTCAAGTACAGAGGCTTCCTTAGGCCAAAATTAGTTTAACAATGTTGCAGCTGTTTCAAAGGAATACAAAAGACAGACACTATAGATCAGAAATACTGAAATGAATGCAAAACTGTTTTTTCTAGGGTGGAGAAAGGCCAAATGGGCAAAACTCATTTGCATCTTTAGACACTAATTATTTTGCATTACTATGTGTTCTCACCCTTTAATGTGGTAAAATAGATGGAAGCCAATAAAAGTCTAGAATCAGTCCTAATGGGTGTGCTCCATAGTCTTCTATTGAAGATATCCAGAAATTCTTTTAACTTGTTTAAAACTTGTTTACATTCAGCACTGCTGGAATGTTTACATGTATTTTGGCACATGTTTGTAGTCTCAGTACTCAGGAGGCCTGCCAGCCTGGGCTATAAGTTTAAAACCAGCCTGAATAACAGAGCAAGACCCTGTCTCAGACACACACACACACACACACACACACACACACACACACACACACAGGCTCAACATGGCTTTCATTTTTCTGTCTTTTCCTTGCTGCCGTGACCTCTACTTCCTCATTTAGCCAACACTAAATGTGTTCAATTTGTATTCTGACTGGATCAGCTACCAGATGACAGGATCATATCCCAGTGGTTCAGTTGGTTGTGTCTCTGGATTCTCTCTCACTCATGGTGTTTTGTTTCCTTACAAGTTTTGTAAATTTTTAAACGTTGAATTTATGTTGTGAAAACCATGAAGAGCTCCCAAGGTGACATCAAAATTATTTTAAACTGAAGAAATGTAAACTCCATAAGATCCACAGATCCAAGAAAAGCTTTTTTGCTTCATATGTAGTGGGAATTGATCCCAGAGTCTTCACACTGACTTATACCCCCAGCCCTTTTTTATGCTTTGTTTTGAGATAGGAGCTTGCTAAGCCTCCAAATTGCTTAGCCTGGAATTGAACTTGTGATCTTTCTGTCTCAGCCGGAAATTACAGGTGTACCCTACCACACCCAGCTAAAACAAGATTTTTATAGTGTCCTTTGTCCTATTAAAGGGAATAACCTCTGGAAATATGCCTGCTATAAATTCCTCTTCAAGACAGATCTCCTCCCTAAAAGGAGAATCAACCCTGCCCTAAATCATTTCTCTAGGGGAGGTTTTTTTTTCCCCTCCAGGGAAGTTTCTAGTCCTGAGGGACATGATCATCAATATAAAAATGGAATCACTAATGTCACATCCTAACAAATGAGGCCAGGAACTGAGCACCGTGGTTCACACCTGTAGTGTCAGCTACTCGGTAGGCTGAGGCAGGAGGGTCTCATGTTTGCTAATGGTCTTCCTTTCAAAACAGCTCATGTGAACATCTTTTCATCTTTTTGATCTCCTTCTCCACCTTGCATCCTTGGATATGGCTGGCCCCGCTCCCCTGCCCAGCACACCTAAGGGATTCACATTTGCCTTTTCTAGGTGCTCAGCATGATGTACAGAACCTACCAAAAAAGGATACACACTTCAGGAAAAGAAAGACTTGCATAAATATTTTGGTGCTACATTTAGTGCATCGCGCACTTAGTACAGGTCACCTTTGGGCTCTGCCATGATAGCAGGTGTTTACAGGGGTGGCCATTCCCTTCCAGACATTGATTAGCACAGCCCACTGCTGCTTGGGTGACCCTGGTCACTGAGATTGCTACACGTATTTTCAGTTTCTTCTCCAAGGACTGACATTGCCATGGATTTTCTATGATATACAACATCATCCAGGTACACAAGGTAATACTCTCTGTTGAGAAACACTATACTATTTTTCTTTTCCTAAGGTGTGTATACATATTATTTGTGTGTGTGTGTGTGTGTGTGTGTGTGTGTGCACGTGTGTGTGTGTGTTGTGCTCTACCCAGGCCAATTTAAGTAAAGTCCTTAACTTGAGGTTTTTCAGAATATGCAAGTAGAATGAATTTAGACCCAAAGCCAAGTGGAGTTTGGCCCACAGACACACCTACCTCAGGGCAGCTTTTTATTTTCTCTCTTAAACTGGGAGCCAAGCCAGTCAATTCATTTGTATGTCCCTTGTGGGGTCTCTACTCCCTCTGCCTTTCAGCCTGTAGAATCCCAACTCTGGGCTGAGCCCTTGGGTCATATTCATCAGCTGCTCTCTGAGCCCTGTGGTCTCTAGAGATTGATAGATTTCCCTGAGGGTCCTCCTGGGGTTAGCATGGACCTCTCTAAATTTGTGTTATTGCTTTGGTTTGTTTGTTAATTGTGTGTGTGTGTGTGTGTGTGTGTGCGCGTGTGTGTGCGTGTGTGTGTGTGTGTGTGTGTGTATGAAATCCCTCCACTTCAGAGCCAGCCCCCTTCCCACAGGCACACTCAGCCACCCACAAATATTGTCACTGGTGCATTCAGCGTCCCCAGGACCAGCACCCTCCAGAAGTACCTCCTCTGAGTACAGGGGTATTTTTGGCAAACATTTCAGATCTCAACAACAACATTCCATTCATTGGCTCCCAAGAGCATCGGCACATTGCTTTTTGAAAAATACATTCAGACCGCCTCTAAGAATTTCCAAAGTCTTAACAATTTCAGCATTGCTGAAAAGTGCCAGTCCAAATTTTTCTCTGAGACTCAAGGCAAACCTGTAGCTATGAGTGACTGTGAAAATCAAAAGCAAGTCAAGTACTGTTCACATACAGTGTCACGGGATGAACACTCACATTCCAGGAAGGAGAAAGGGGCACTAGGAAGAAATTAGACCAAAGCAAGGTGGAAACCCAGCAGGCAGGCATCAAGCACCATAGCTCCATATCCAGCGCTCTAAGAGGTGTCACCTGCCGCAGTGCTGTGGCACTGGTGGTTGTGGCTCTCTTGGCCTCTCTTGGGCTGGCTGTGTTCACTGCCTGTGGCTTTCCTCAGATGTTTCATGCTCCTGGCTTCTCTAATATCCCGTGATGTCTGCTACACTTTCAGCTTCACTCTCCTAGCTTCCCACACTGATCTCGGGGTGCACTGCCTGGCTTCCAGGCTTGACTCCCAACAGAAAGCCTGGGCACAGTCTCCCCAGTGAATGACCCAGCCATGAGGACAGCACCCCCATACCCTCCCCCCTCCCTCCAAGGTTCTGCTTCCAAGTGTGTGAGAGTTCTGGGGGATATTCTAGATTTCAGCCACAAGAGCTTGGGACACCAGCTCAACAATCCATCTTAAAAGTGTTTTCAAGTATTTTGGGGACTTGAGAGGGACAGAAGTTTTCAGAATATCTAGAATTAAAAGTAAAAGTAGTAGTATATGTCTAAGGTAGCAGTATGAGGCAATAAAGCTAGAGTTTGAGCTAATTCATTCAAAGTAGCTACCATGGGGCAGTGTCTGTGCCAGACCATGGGAAACAGTCTTGTTTCCTGTGTCCCTTCCCTCAGGGGAAGAGGCCTGATTCCATCTCCTTCTGGAAGTCAGAACTGAACTGAATTTTCACTCTGCTATTTATCAACTATATTAATACAAATGCATTTCTTAACCTAGAAGAAGGAGGTAGATACTGCATGGACCCCACGAGGAGTAAACTAAGCCCTGCATGTCAGGGATGACTTCTGATGCAAGCAACAGAGCCCCCAGCTTAACACAGTTTAAGCAACAAGAAATCATCACCCCACGTATTAGCACAGAGGTAGCACAGAAAAACCCCAGTCCCAGGTCTCCTGGGTCCGCCCTCCCCTGGATGACAACATTCACTCTCAGGCTAGCAAGATGACTGCAGTAATTTCAGAAACCTCATCTAGATACACATTCCCAGCAAAAAAGGCCAGCCCTTCTTTTGTCTCCCACAGCCTCTGCCGACCTCCTCTTACAGGACCTTTCTTTATGCTCCACTGGCCGGAGCTGTGTACAGGACCTTTTCTGAACTAGGCCTTGGCGAGGGGAACGGCTGTACCTCGACTGGTTTAGACTAATCAGGCTTTGCCTTTGGAATTGCAGACAGGGTCATCGTCTGCAAGTGTCAAAAAGAAAGAACAGATGCAGAGTGTTGGAGGTTATGCCCGAAACGGCAAGGAAGAAAGGAGAAACAGAAGCCACGTAGGGCACCAGCGAGTCCCGCTACAGCCAGCAAACGCCCCCTACAAGGCATAGGTCCAAGGAGCGCTGGTCACTGGTCCTCTCAACTGCACTTAAGCCTCATGGCCACCAACTGATTTGAGGGAAACATTTTTTTTTTTTTTTTTTTTTTTTATGGCTGGCTCAGCTTGCCCTAGGGAGTGGGGCTGGTGCAGCATGTAGTACCTGGGATCGAACCACAGTCGCTGTAGTTGCCTGAGCTTGCCTAAGCAGGCGCTTTAGACCACTGAGCCATTTCACCAGCTCCGAGGGCAACATCTTTACATGCATCTTCATTTAGAAATCAAGCCATGTAACAGGTGTTATGAGGATGTTTCCAAAACGTTCAAACTGACAGTCTGCAGAAGCAGACACTGCCTTTTCACAACGTGCTTCGTGCCATAGTGCACAGCACGTGGCCAAATGGGTGTTGGGGGGTTGGTTTCTGACCTGCTGCTCTGTAGCCACAAGAAGCCCCTGGTGGTGCTCTCCTCTGAGTTGTGCACTCTTTGCATGTCTAGAGAGCCTTCTTTATTTTTTTTTTTTTGGTGGGACCGGAGTTCGAACTCACGACCTTGCACTTGCCAGGCAGACACTTATGCCATGGAGCTATCTCCCTGGCTCCTAGAGAACCTTCTTGACAAAGAAAATCTCCTCTAGGGCAGAACCTACAGGTACTGAGGAAGTGATGGCTCCCAGCCCCATCCTTTCATTTCAAAAGAAATATCATAAATAAGAACATAAAACAAAAGACAGACAAAAAGCAGACTGAGAAAGACAGAATTGGCAAAATATACTTTCACAAAAAAACAAGAAGAATAAAAACAGGCAAAGGAAGAAACTTCTCTCTGTGCCCTGGAATTTCAAGGAATCAATATGTTGTAAATTCCTTTAAATGTAAACATTTCTCATTTTTCCTCCACTTCCTATAGGCCACTTTTCAGCAGTTCCTTTACTCATCTGGAGGCAGAGGATGGACAAAGGGTCACCTCCTGAAGAAACATGCCTCCTTCCTCTTCTCCCCTCCCCTAGGAATCCATGGCTACAGGAAGCAAGTTCAGATAAAACAATTCCAGTTACTGGAAAGCCTTAAGGTTTTCCTCTGTGGGTTTACAACAGTACGGCCTTTGACCTCCCAATAAAAGAGATTTACTAAGCGACATAACACCTTTTATGTAATATCAACATTAGGAAAATCACTTCATCTGTCCCAACTGAGATTTCTCAACTGCACACTTGAGGCTGGAATGAAGCGCACAGAGCTTAAAGTTGCACATGTAGTTATGCATCTATTCAAGACAGAAGGTCGTTTCGGATGGGAACATTGGTAGAGCTCTAGCACAAAAGCAAGTAAACACAGAGGAGCTTTAACTGAAGGAAGGGAGTGAGGAGTGACAGGAGGATGCTGCGGTTTCAAAGTCCACTTTCAAAGTTCTGCTGAAATCCAGTTGCCCTGGTAGCAGCATAAGGGGTGGGGTCTTGAAGCGCTGATTTGGTGCCCTCATGAATGGGCGCATGTTGTTGTAGGGTGGGTTTTTATGGAGAAAGTGGGTTTCTTAGGAGTTGGGTCCCCTCTTCTTGCTCTCCCTTCAACCTGTCTCACATATGCTCACTGGTCCTCCCACCACATTACCGTGTAGCAAGAAGGTTATTGTCAGCGGCGATCCCTGGTCTCTGGACTTCCCAGCTTCCAGAACTACAAATTAAATAAACTTTATTTTCTTATAATGTATCCAGTCTGTGGTACTCTGTTATGGCAGCAGCACTTGGACTAAGAGGAGCTCCCGAAGTCCCTACCTTGTTCTCAGCAGCCCCTTGAAGCACTGCCCCAAGCACAGTTTCCCAGGACAGCTGGACAACCATGTCGCAGAAGATCTTCAAGGTCCCTTCAGCACTAAAACACTAAGGCCCTCAAAAAGAAAGACTCTCCAAGCAACTAGAAATAAAAAGGGTGAAATCACGACAGAGCTTTCAGAAATGCAGTAATAATCTATGCCTACTTCGAACTTGTAGTTGGAATATAAAATGAAAAAATGCAGAAGAAATGAACAGATTACTAGTTGCATACAAGTTGCCAAAGCTGAATCAAGAAGATATAAAAATACTAAATAGATCAGTATCAATCAATGAAGTTGAAGTTGTAAATAAAAACCTGTCAATGAAGAAAATCCCAGGCCCTTCTGGATTCATTGCTAATTTTTACTAGAAATTTAGAGAAGACTTAACACTGCTACTTCTCAAATTCTTTAATGGAATTAAAAGGCAAGTAACACTCCAAAATTCATTCCTGGAAGCAAATATTATCCTGATACTCAATTCAGAGAAGGACCCAACTAAAAAAGAGAACTACAGGCCAACTCCCTAATGAACATGGATGTAAAAGTCCTCCACAAGATACTAGCAAAAAGAATACAGGAAATTATCACAATCCCTGACTTAAAATTGTACTACAAAGCTAATATGACATAAACAGTATGGTACTGACAAAAACAAAATGAAACACAGACCTGAAGATCAATGGACCAGATTAGCAGATACAGAAACAACTGTAGACATACTCAGCCACCTTATCATTGACAAAGGTGCCAAACATATAAACTGTAGGGAAGATGGCCTCTTTAATAATCAGTGCTGGAAAAACTGGCTGAGCACATGGCAAAGACTAAACTTGGACCCATGCCTTTCACCATGCATTGAGAGAAGTAAATGGGTCAAAGATCTAAATATCAAAACAAAAACATTAAATTGCTGAAAAAGAGAATAGGTAAAATTCTTGAAGACATTGGTGTAGGCAAAAACTTCATGAATAAAACCCCACTGTCTTAGTTACTTTTTACTTGTTGCTGGGACAAATACCCGACACTCAAAATGAAGGAAGGAAAGGTTTATCTAGCTCATAGTTGCTGGAGGTTTCAGTCCATATTCAGCTGACCCAAGGCTGAGTGGAACAGGGCAGAAAGCATCCAGCTCATGGCGGCAGAACAGCAACAACCACAGCAGAGGCAACTAACCAACCAGGGTGCAGAGAGCAACAGT
>PVKN010023713.1:0-14694 GCA_004027915.1 Capromys pilorides
TTTAATGACTACGCAGTAAGCTGGGGGAGCTCTTTGATATGCCTACAGCACGGTTGGACATGGATGCTGGCGGAAGATGAAAGCGAGACACAGTCAGATGCGAGAATGCCGAGGCCCTAGAAGCCGAGAGAGCTGCATCTCGGTTTCATCATGAGGGCATCCAGGCATCATGGCGGCACTGAAGCACTTAATGCTGTACAAGTATAATGTGAGGCTTGGAAGGATTCTGCTGGCAACTGTGGCAAAGGACTGCTCAGGAAGACACGGTGCAAGGCTGTGCCTCTCAGTGTTGTGTTCCCCTGGGGTGCTTGATGGAATGCTCATAGATGCAAGCAGTTGGTACACAGTGCTTTGCCATTTTATGAGTTTTAGCTACTTTCTGGCTATTTATGACAAAGCTTTAGTAGAAGAGGAGCTAAGACTATCAGTTTTAAAAGGTGAAAAGTTGAGGTGTGGCCACGCTTAGGCTTTAGCTAAGCAGCTCATCCTGTGAATTTTCCAGTCAAACAGATCTTGCCCTCCACCAAACTACCACTTACAGGCAGCTTAGTGTGACCAGATGCTGTTGCTGGCCACCTGCCCTTATGGTGATATGGGAAGGGAGAATAGCCCACTATCTCCCCAAGATCTCCTGTATCAATGTGGCCGTACCCCTGAAGTCTAGCTAGTAATGTCTTTGAGGCACTTTGAAGAAAAAATTGGGGCTTTTCCTGTCAGCTTTTCTCAAAAGGCAAATGTCTTGAGCAGGCTGCATACACTTTCACCACATCCTGTGTGTAAATGTGTTCCTCCTGCCATAAGGGGGAGGGAGTTACCCTTCCCCCTTAAGGCAGGAGAAGTGCTTCCTGAATTCATTATGTGCTGGGGATCGCCAGCTTCACAGCCTCCCTTTTCCTGCTCTTTGCTCTGCCTTGCACATTCTGCTCCATGACTTCCTTTGGGTTCGACCATTTTTTCATCCATAATGTCGCAAGTCACTAAATAATTCATGTGTGGGAGGACAGCAGAAGAACACGGGGACTTCATCTGGTGCTCTTGCAAGGTCACATGCAGCAGTGTCCCCTCTTCCACTGCTCTGGAGTCTGGAGGCTCCCAGGCCTCTGCACATGGCCCTAAGTCTCATGCTGCTAACTCAGGTGGATGAGGGGCAGACCACCAGCAGGGGCCAAAAGCACTGTGAGCAGAGGAGAGCAGGTGTCAACAGTCGCACTCCTGGGACACCTGGGGTCTACCCTCTCTGGAAGTGACCCAGCCCCCTCTTCCCACAGCAGAGAGGGGCGCTCAAGCAGAATGACTCATGACCATCAGTGTGGGGCATGTACATCAGGGGTGGCTCTGCTAGTTCTCCAGCCATTTCTTCAATTTTCCATTTTAAGCCCAAATTTTAGGCTCTACAGTGGCTTAAATTTCAAAACCAAGTCCTAGGAGAGGTCACCTTGCATAAGTCATTTATTTTGCTCAAATTAGAGCCCAGGAAATTCAGGAAAGATTTGTGATTCAATGAGGTAGTGAATGGTAGAATCTGTGTTTCTAAAAGCCATACCTCTGCCATAAATAACTGTTACTCCTTCTTTATTTCTTATGTAAGTAGTTTACTGAATTATTGGAAAGGCCTTTTGTTTTCTTTTGTTTTTTTGCTTTAAGTGAAGAATCTGTGTTTGGAGTTAGGCACTGCTGGGAAGCCCATGCCTGTCTGGCATCTGTCCATGGTGCTTGAGAAGCATTCAGGGTGTTGTGGAAAAGTACAAAGCCCCCTCAGTAGTGGCCACATCTGTTCCTGTTGGTGGGATGGGATAGACAATGCTGCTGTGAGGAAAAGGAGATTTGGACTGCGGCCATGCTTCCCAGGTCGATGTGAACCACTAGGCAATTAGTCCTTTCAAAGGTAAAATATTTCCTTTTATGATCTCTTCATCACAGTCATAAAAGAAGAAAAAGTAAAATCGTGCTGGAAAACTTCAGCAAGGGTGTGACTCCTGCTGCTTCTGTCAATTGCCTTCTTTCAGAGATAGATTAGAGTAGTTAGAGATAAAGCCCTGCATTTCCCTAAGGGGGTTTCCCAAAGAAGAGAAGTCCTCCAGAGTTCTCCCACCTGGTAGGGAACATCATAGGGCTTCCAGGAGTTTTCTTTCACTAGAGAAGAAAATATTGATTGATCATTGACTGGGAATTGCAGTTGTCTTTGTATGGGGAAAGAAAATGTTTAATTATTGGAGAAATAAATAGCATGGTAAGGGAGGATTCCCAGCTACTATTACCTTGCTGGACCTCTTTTTTTGTTATTAATTTTAATGAAAAATAGCAATGAGACAGTTTCACAACAGGTTAGCAGGACAGTTACAATAATCAATATATTGCATATTGTTGTCTTTGTAGTATTTGTTCAGAATACTAGATGCAGACTTGATACTGTATAAATACTGTTAGTACAAATCTTTCTTCTCATTGAACTAAAAGAAAGCAGTTGTGTGGACAGTCCAATAGTCCATAATAGTAGTGGGTCATCAGTACAACTGGCAATGTTGGAAGCTACTGACTTGAGCTCAGAATAATAATATGGCTTTACTTTTTTTACTTCATGGTTAGACTTTTCTGCTGGATTGTTAAGGCCAAGGTAAAGCAAGACCTCTTTTTTAATCAGAGATTTATAAATGTTCTTTTAGAGTGGAGTATGAGGATTTCTCAGGAAGATCTCGATTAAGATACTTTTATTAGTGAGGAATGGATAGAAGTTAGACTCCAGAAATGAAACCAACACTATTGATAATCATATACAAAGTGATATCTTGGACCTTTCATTGAGAAGGTAACTCTTCATGACTGGTGGTGAATACTCCATGACACAAAACATAAGCAGAAACACTCAAAGAAGTGGAACAGTCTAATGGACTTCAGTCTGATTGTCTTAGAACAAAACAAAGAGGTGATTCCCCCTGAGCTCAAATGCATTTCTTAAAGCCCAACCAGGTTGCTCAGCAGATTAAAGAGCCTGCTTAAGCAGACCCAGGGACAGGGGTTCGATCCCCAGTGTGCCAGGCTGGCCTCACCACTGGGGTGCACTGAGACAGAGATTGAGACTGGGCATGGTGGCACACACCTGTAATCCCAGCTCTTAGGAAGCTGAAAACAGGAGGATCACTATGAGTCTGATCTGTGTAGTGAGACCCTGTAGGCCTTGTACTAAATTAAAAAACAAAAACAAACAAACAAAAAACATTTCCTGGTGTGGTGATGTTGAGTTGGTGGAGAGATCCTAATTATTACTATGTAGTCTACATACACATATGGGTTCATTCCTTCATTCCTCAACCATACGATGAGAGTCCACAAAAGAGTGGACTATCTTCCAGGCACCAGGAATTTAAAGATGGCACCTTACACATAGGTGTCCCTGAGGAGCCTCCTCTTTGGTCCTGGTGTAGCAAGAACCCCTCACTCATGGATCCTTCTGTTTATTTTGTGCCTTTAATGAAAGAATTCAGTCAGACACACAGGTGCCCATACAGAACTACAGATGGAATGTAGTATACCATAGAGCAAGTTGTACCTTCAAACAGGACGATGGGCAGCGTCACAAAGACATGTGTGCTGAATGTGAATTTGGATATATTTTTAAGCACACAAAGTTACCCTGAAGTTTAGGGAACTGTGGTGATTTCATTGTTTATTTACACAATGTATATTTTCATGAGCATTCTCTTGGGGTTACTTTGGAACATCAGTGTCTCAAAAATGTCTTTTCTCTCAGGAGCTTGAATCATACAGGAATCTAAATCACATCTCTGGCAAAGAACAGGAGACTCTTTAAAGAATTTCCCCCTTTCTAATAGTATGGGGTGTAGAGCCATGCCACCCAGGAATGCCACAGCCTTGACTTAGTAGCCAGGAATCAGAAGAAATTGCAGTATGTGACCCTGAAGTGTCATTGTGCTTTGTGGGGTCACTTCAGGTCTGAAACCTACAAATGATTATAAATGTAAAACAAATATTTCATATTTTTTCTTCCACCTTTAGAGACATATAACACATGACCTCACAGAGACACACAGTGATGAAAGGAAAGTTATTTAGAAAAAAAATCTTACATGGAATAATGTCCACACACCATCTTGTCTGAAGAAAAAGCTGCTATGTGTCTCTAAAAGAGGAAGAAGAAAAATATGAAATATTTAGAAATAGCTTTTCACTTTGTTTTGCAGGGTGGCCTTGTTATTTAGGATCCTGCCAGGGAAATTATGCAGGGCATGTGCATATCTTTAAGATTTTTCTGACTTAAAGGTGAGACAGCAAGTATACCAGATAAGCTTCTCAAGTGGGAAACAGTGGCCTTTTTCTGCTAAATGCCCCCTTCCCGTGCCATGTTCCCAGGCCCCCTCTCATTCCCCTCTCTTCTGACACCTTTGTAGGAAAGGGAAATTCTAAGTTTATAGCTCAGGATCCCAGAGCAAACAGCGGGTGTATAAGAGAAGAGCACACAAATGTAGGTAAGTGGGGGGGACACCGGATCCGTCGTAGAAAAATTAAGACTATCCCCCAAACAAGCTGTGTTTTTGTTAGGTTAGGTCTGATGAGAATGCATACTTGAGAGGTAGGCTCTCAGGGGCCCAAAGTGGAAGAAACACAGCAAGGCCTGTTTGTTTAGATTCTCCTCCTTGTCTTCAGTGACCAGCATGTGTTCTTTCCTCTGGGACTGCAGAGGGCTTCTTTCACATGAGGTCTTCGTGCCTGCTTGCAGGAAAGATCAGAAGACCCTGCACAAGATGAGAATCTGTCTTAGAGGAGAAAGGACAGAGAGGATGGTGTGAATGGCCTCTAGAAGCTGCCCTTTGTTTAGATATCTTCAGCTTGAAGTGTTTCGGGTAGCATGCCCTGAATTTCATCCCACTCTAATGTCTTCGTAAGCAGTACACTCAGAGTGGCATGGGAGGTTTCACTGGGACTTTTGGATTTCTTTGCTGAGCCTCGGAAGTCTCTCTGGGATGCTTAAGCCTTTCCAGGTCTCAGGAGCAGAACACATAAGGCTTCTGTCCCTCCTGGTGACCTTCACAGCCATCTGGGCAGGGCCTGTGCCCTGCAAGTGTGGATGCCTTATCCGAGCTCCACTTCTGTGACTCACGCCATCTGTTGGTGATTTGTCGGTCCTCTGGAGCAGGGTTTCAAAGAGTCTGATCTCTGGCAGCTCTCCATGAGTGTACTGACTCCATGAGTGACTTCCTGAGCCCCTCTTCCCGTTGGGCTGGTGGCCAGGACCCAGCGCTGAGTCAAGCTGCAGTGAATGTAATGATGTTGTTCTTTGCACTTACAGAGCTTCCCACGCAGTGCCTGCCCCCTCTTGCGCCAGTTACACTCTTGGTGGGACTTGTTTGAAGTTCGGCCAAGCTGGCAGCCATGGGGTTCCACTTTTACAACCTCTAGCAACAGTAGGCTTCAGTCCTTTGTGTCACCAGGCCATCTGCTTAGTTTTTTCCTTCTCAAACTGTAAGCAAAACGAACCATCTAAACCAAAAACACCCCTTTCAACTAAAATGCATTGCATCACGGCAGCCTAAATGCCTCCACAGCATTTTCCTCTTGCGCCAATTTTATTTTCACCAAGAAAACAGGCAATCATAATGTCTTCACAGAAACTCGAATGAAGGAAGTGTCGTTGCTATTGTTGTTTTTGTATTTAAGGAAACTGGATCTACACAAGTAGTGTACCATGACTGTGCTGCTGAAAAGCGATGAGGCTGAGACTGAACCTCACTGTGTGGCTCCCTGGTGTAAGAGTTTGACTTTTCTGTGTGCCTCCCTCTACCGCTCCACATTAGCAATTCATTGCCTGGAGTTTCAGTACCTTTAACTAATCCCTCAGAGCTTAATATGGTGCCATACATCTATTGGCAACTCCTGTTCACTTTTTCACCCAACCAAGAATTCTGAGCATCTGCTGTGTATCGTGTATCACACTGGACCCTGAGGTCATGACGATGAAGTGGTCTTCTGAGGTGGCAATCACTGTGGAGTGGACCCTGCATTTGTTCACTTAACAAACCTGTGTGATATGGAGGCCTGAGCTATGGAAAGAACTCACAGGTCGCCTTTCCAGTGCATCGAGCCTTTCAGGAGACTTGGAATCCAAAGAGTTGGATTTGCATTGGTGTTTGGTGCATATGTTCTGGGTGAAGTGCCAAATCCTCTTTCCCTTTGTTTCTTAATTTATTCTTTTAAATTATTTTAAAGAGGAAAAAATAAAAGACTTTCAAAACAAAATAATAGAGTATCAGTAATTAATAAATTGTATATTTCTATATTCATACTAGTCACTCAGAGTACAAGACATAGGCATCAAATATGGTCCAGACAATAATGGCATAAATCTTTCTTTTCAGTGAACTACGAGAAGCTAGCTGCATTACTATCTTAACTATCTTGTATATATTGAATGGATAATACAGAAGGTTACCTCCTGCTCTGGAAAAAATACTTCCTACTTTAACTGAATTTAGCTTTGAATAAGACAAGAATTTAGAAATGTGGGGGAAAGAAGTTTGAATAAGTGAGAAAGTCAAAGAAAAGACCATAGAGAAGTATATCTGTGAGAAGGCGATCATCAACAAGTAACAGAGAATCTGATGGCGAATGGCTTGAAAACTTAGAAATGTATTTTCTCACCCAGAGAAATCAAAAGGTAGTTCTGATGGTGTTATTTCACTTGCTCCACGCTGCCACCAAGGACTAAATTTCTTTCCAGCTTTCCAATTTGCCACTGTTGTGATTTATGTCTAGTTGTCCCCCCAAAGCCTCATGCAATCATGGGGCAGGGACTTCTAGAGTTTGAGACTTGAGTCATGATCTACTGGGATTATGTGTTTTAGTACTGATGTGGTTATCAGTCTAAGTATGGCTGGGATTATTGGTGTGACCCAAGGTGGATAGGCTAAGGCAGAGAGCCTGAATGTAATATAAAGAGAGACAGAGAGACAGACCGTTGGTTGTTGCTCTCTGCACCCCGGTTGGTCAGTTGCCTCTGTCGCGATTGTTGCTGTCCCACTGCCATGAACTGGATACTCGCTGCCTTGTTCCACTCAGCCTTGAGACAGCCGAATATGACCTGAAACCTCCAGCAATTGTGAACTAAATAAACCTTTCCTTCCTTCATTTTGAGTGTTGGGTATTTGTCCCAACAACGAGTAAAAAGTAACTAAGACAGCCACCCTTTGTATATTGATCTTTCATTCTCAAAGTCATTGCTTTGCAGTTATGAGACAGCCCCATTTTTCCTAGAATTATTTTCTTAGAGCAGTGTTCCAAGCAGAAAGGAAACCATAGCAGAAAAAGATGTTCTTCCTACCAAAGCACTTGCTTTTGTTTCATTTGTCTCCCACCTACCAGAAGGGAGCGCTTCTGGTAGGTGTCATATGAAGAGGGTCATAAGCCATTCTCTGAGCCAATCAAAGCTCATCCTTTGGATCTGAGCAGGAGGATTCTCTTTTCTGAGGTCACAGTATCTGTAGCAGTTATAAAATCTGTATTAAATGTGCAGAGAAAAAAGTGAGTACAGAAGTAAAGGTATCTGTCATGGGGAAATTCATTTGGAAGCAAACACGCTAGTAATTCTCATTCATCCCAAGAAAACCCTTCTTCAAGAAACTTTGGAATCCTCAATCGTTTCCTGCTGAGAAGGACAAGATCGGGGAGAGAAACCTGTTTCTCTGTCCACAAAGATTCTTCAACAGATGAATTTGATTGTTCCTCAATAAGAAAGGCAGAAGATAAGATTGACACTAAGAACCCTGCAAATACTCCATGGCTAACCTAGTTTGGGATGGAAAAGTCAGTTACGACTTCCTATTTCCTTCAATTCTGGCACTCTCAAAGGATTAGAACCATGGGCACTTGCTAGGGAAACATAAGGGGCCTTTGTCATGGGAGTCTTTATTACACCAGGCTCCATGACACAAAGTAGAAACACATCCACTCACAGGCAGAGATGGTAGAGGGCTGTGCATTTCTGGATGTACCTGTGATATTCTAAGTGTTTTGCCAAAGGAGTGTGAACACTCGAGGGCCTGGCTAATTCTGCTCTGAATGGGATGAGTCAGGATGCAGGGAGGATGTGTGGCAGAAATGGCGTTTGAGGTAAATCTGTAAGGAGAAGACAAGTTATTCCAAGTGGAAATTTCAAAGGGTAGACTAGCCCAGATGCATCTTAGAAGTTATAGTCCTTTCGACTTGTGTCAGTAACTTTTAAGGATAGAACTGTCCAGGACCCAAACAGGCTGCACTAGGCCCCTCCTCAGAAGCGCTGTGCTCTTCTCTTTTGTTGGGAGAGGCTGTGGGTGTGGGCTCAGAAGGGGAAGCAGTGAATGCTCAGGTACAGAAACCTGCTGAGGAGCTGAGCAGCGACCCCTGGCAGAACAGTGGGCAAGCAACACCCAAGGAGAGCAGAGAGGCCCTCCTGTGCCACACGATCTGCTTTCCCTCTCGTGTTCCCACTTCCATGCTTGTGGGTTCATCTTTCCCATGCGCTTCACCCCCTTAGGAGACAGGTGTAAGCCATTACATCTCTGTGTTTCCCACCTGAGAGAACAAGATCTGGCCCACGGCCTGTGTTTTATAATGAATCATGAGTGCGTGGATGATGGAATAAATGAAGTGAGAAGTTGGCCAGCTGTGACCTCCGCATCAGCCATGTAAGCAGCTACATTGCCATGTGAGTTCCAGGCTTCCCTGTATTGATTGTGTCTGCCTCAGGGTTAGAGCTTGTGGAACTTGTCAGCAGGTGGATGTAGAGGCAGTGGTTTCCTATTACTAGGTACGTGTGACACATGAGGCTCCAGATAGAGTTGAGCCATTGCCTGGGCCCATCTGTGGTAGACGAGGGATGACACAGCAGGAAGCAAACCTGTCGGGCTGCTCATGGAAGGAGAACTACAGACCTACGGGACAGCCTGTTCAGATACTTTCAGCTTAACTCCGTGTCACATCACTTCCTGAATGTATGACTTGGGCTACCTCACCCTCTCTGTGCCTCAGTTTCCACATCTACAAAATACAGATGGAAATATTAACTCCCACAGACATGTGTAGGGATTCAAAGACTGTATCATGTAGTTCTACATTACTTTTGTCTAGCAGGTGGTAAATAGCCACATGCTGACTATTTGAGTTCAAAACCACCATAGGAAATAAGAGTTATGTCCACATTTTATAGGTGACAAATATAACAGAGAAGTTAAATGAGAGCTTGGTTCTCCAAGGTCAGTTAGGCACTAAGTGACAGAATTGGGATTGAGATCTACACTATAGTCCTTGTTATAAGAAATTTGTATATGTGGTTATAAGTTTTGGTGCCATAAGTAGCCCACCTGGTGATCATAATACTGCAGAAAAACAGCTGAAATATCGTAAAAATGGTTCCTTTGACAGGACTAACATTTCTACATCAAGTGTGTGACCATAGGTAGCCTTTCTCCCTGGGACGTAAAATTATGAAATCCCAGACTTGAGCACCTTCCAGTCCTAGCCCCTTCTTCTGGGCCAATGACAAGTAGAATTTTCCTAACACTACCTGTGGGAAAGACATTTGTTTTGATAGTTCATATAGGGTTTTTTTCCTCCAATTTGTCATGAAGCAAACATTTTTACAAAATTCAATATAATGAACAGCAGTCAAACCACATACAAGGCCCAAATTTTCTATGATCAGATTCATCGGTCACCTTGCTGAAGAAATGTCTGTGGGCTTCTTCACCATCCTTAAATTTTCTGTGGATCCTTATCAGTGGCCACTCAGCAGCCTGCAGACCTCATCCTGGGGATCAAATTCTATCGGGGCTTGCATAGAGAATTAGCTGCAATGTAAATGGAAAGAGAGTCCCTGAAGGAGACAGGCCCTGACCAGACCTCAGAACCACTATGGCCCAAAGCCTCAAGTGAAATCCCTGGCTCCCCCGACAAGACATGTTCCAGTCAGTGGAGCCCTCCCTCCCTCCAGCCTCCATCCCTGACTCAAATCTGACTTGCTGTCCCCCTAACAAGTGTTTCTCCTGCACTTATCGCATGTCAGGCACTGTGGCAAGAAATTTCCACTGTGAACTCACTCCTCAGAGCAACCTTTGGAGCATCTCCTGTCACTGTGACTGTTCTCTGTAGATGAAGATGCTATAACATAGAGCGTTTAGATCCTATACCTCTGATCACACTGATGGGCTCTGATCTGTTCAGCATGCTCTTCCTCAGAGTGAACAGGAGAAGAAGAGTGGGTGGGGGAAAGCCTTTGGATGGGCAGGGAGTGAAGGGATGCGTGGTGTGGGCAGACAGAGCTTCAGTCCAGGAGTAAAGTCCTAGCATGAGGTAACAGCCACACCTCAAAAAGAACAAGGGATTCCAGTCACAGGTGAGAGATAACTAAGACCCAGTGGCAGGGTTGGTGTGTGAGATGAGAAAATAGAGTCAAAGTCACATGCATTAGTGACATCAAACTCACATCCCAGGACATGATAATGCATTTACAATGCTGGTATTACATATTGGTTTTTTTTTATGTCAGTATTTGGAGATTGAACTCAGGGCCTTCACACCAAGCTGTATCCTCAGCCACTTTTAATATTTTATTTAGAGACAAGATCTTGCTAAGTCACTCAGGTTCCTAGGTTTGTTTAAATTGGGATCCTGCTACCTCAGCCTCCCAGAGGCAGTATTGCTGGAATTACATACATATAGCTAGCTGTACATTTATTATAAAACAGCTCATATAATGTTGTTTTAATAATAATAAAGTATCTGTGCCCTTTTGAATCTCTTCTATATGGTAGTTTGCATGTGTAACTTTAGTTCTCATAACTGCAGAGTGAAGACAGTATTATACTCATTTTTCAGATGAAAAGGTTGATGAAGCTTCAAGGAGGTGAAAGGACTTGTTGAAGCTGTCATAGCTAGTGACTGGCAGAGGCAGCTTTTACATCCAGCTCGGAACCCTAAACTCTGAGTTGCTGGGTCTCTGTGTGCCCAAGTAGTGTGAGGACTGTGGCACCCAGGGGTTAAAATTGAGCTTGTTTGTTCTTATAATTGTGAAAATGCAAGACAGGTGATTAATCAGCTGCTAACTAGCTGCAGGGCATTTTGTTTTCATACAAATGGTAATGATTTGAGAATCTCCACGAGAGAGGTGCATGCCATGGCTTTGGAGATGTCCCTGCTGAGGATTCAAGGTTGTGCCAGGGCACCTGCATCCTCTAACGCCAGCCTGGACATGATCTGGAGAAGGCCAAGAACTGTTACTGAGCCTTGTGCCTATCTGATGTCCTGGATGAATGACTGCTGAGATGCGGGGTTCTGCCAGCGGTATTTCCATCCTAGATCTACGGAAAGTTTGTGGGAAAATGAAGCTGATCCCACAGAGCTGGCTATAGGCTATTTTCAAGATTTCATAAGACTTGTATAAATAAATCTGCTGCATTTTTATTAGAAGAACAATCCACATTCCTGCTTCTTCTCAATCCTGGATAAGCAATAAATTGGTTCCGTGGGGATGTTTACAGTTGCATACGTAGATGGGAAAACTTCTCTGGATGTAGAACTGGAACTCTATCCGAGATAGTCTCAGTGTAAGAAGATAGTCAAGGCAAGTAATTCGAGGGCAGGTCATGGGCAGGTCAGGAGGGCCATTCTAATACTGCCAAAAGAAATTGTGAAAATAGCTGTGATCACTTCCTAGAAAAGAAAGAAAGCCCATGCATTTTTGAAATTGGCAAAGTGTGTACCTGTGATTATAGGCCACTTAGAAACCTGGCCTTATCTTTCTTTGAATGACCTGCCAGTTAAAAATACTAGATAATGTGTCCTAGACCACACAATGCCAGGAATCTTCATACCAGGTGATGTCTCTTCTTCCAAGGTATCTGTGCTTGATCTTAACCAAAAGGCCAAGAAGCAGTCTTTCAAAATAGCTGATCTGAAGCACTCCAAATCAACTTGTGTATTTCATTCAGCAAGTGGTAGTGCTAAATAGTTATTGTTGAAAATTAAGGCAGTGGGAGGAGGTATTCTGAGGCTTGCTTAAGAATAAAAGAGTTCTGGGCTCGGGTGATGGGTCAGTGGTCTAAGCACTGTCTGGCAAGGTCAAGGTCCTGAGTTGGATCCCTGGCCTTGCATGCCATGCCACCCCTAAATCCCGAGTGCACCAGGCCAGCCCTGGAACTGGGTGTGGTGGCACACACCTCTAATCTCAGCATTCAGGAGGCCAAGACAGGAGGATCACTGCGAGTTTGAGACCAGCCTGTGAACTACAAAAGTGAGCATACGGGCAACCCAAACTGCATAGAGAGACCTTATCTAAAATAATAAAAAAAAGAGTTCTTTACTGCTTCCTGTTTATTGTTCAGAATATTGTCCTAGAGTATATGCTGCACTCCCTCTGCAGGTGGAATAGGAAAGGAAATCCCTATTGTGTGGAGATGAGGGAATATTCAATGGATAGAATTTTTTTGGACAGAGTTGAAGTTATGGGGGAAAAAGTCCAGCAACATGCATATGTAATCTTTGCCAATCTTGCCTGTGAATGCTAGATATTCATGCAGTTTGACCAAAAAGCTCTCTCCATTCATGCAGTAGGTAATATCAGTCACACACCTCCACAGAAAGGATGCATGCCTGGCATTCATACCCCAAATCTCCCTCTTGTTCCCAACACAGACATAAATAATCAAACACAGCACTCTTCCCTACTAAGCTTGGTTTTGATATCAAAATCCTCATTTCAACACTTCAGCAAAGTCTTCTCAAACCTTGACAGATGGTGTTATGGTTTATGGCTAGTTGTCCCCCCAAAGCCTCATGCAGTCATGGGGCAGGGACTTCTAGAGTTTGAGACTTGAGTCATGATCCACTGGGATTATGTGTTTTTGTACTGATGGGGTACAGTTGGTTCCTCCCTGGAGCGTGATGTGGGCCTGCCTAGGATATGATTGGCTCCTCCCTAGAGCAGGATCAAGGGCCCATCCTGGGGTATGATTGGTTCCACCTTAGGGCACAATGGGCCCATGTCAGAGTGACTGAGCACACAGAGACTTTTTAAAGGGCTGTTGCTCTCTGTGCCTTGGTTGGTCTGTTGCCTCTGTCATGATTATTGCTGTTCCACCTCCATGAACTGGATGCTCTCTGCCCTGTTTCACTCAGCCTTGGGCCAGCCCAATATGGCCTGAAACCTCCAGCAACTGTGAGCTAAATAAACCTTTCCTTCCTTCATTTTGAGTATCAGGTATTTGTCCCAGCAAAGACTAAAAAGTAACTAAGACAGATGGCCTGTAAATTGAAACATGTTTATTTCCCTGTTTAGCCCTGCTGATGCAAAGGTGAATAAAACATAGTGCCCACTCTCTGGCTCATAATCTATTGAGATAAACAAAGCTAGCAACTATCATTACAGTATTGCGAGATAAAGTACATAGTTTATGTTCCCAAGGCATTGGAACAAAAATGGACGCATGAGTGTCTCTCTCTGAAGAACATGCAGAGTGTATCTAGAGGAAGTGGACATGCACAAGTTTGGAAAGATAAAGGCATTTCCATCCCAGTCAAATCAGGCAGTGCACAGGGCTTCCAAAAAGTGTGGCTAAGAAGCTGCTTTCTCTACATAGGTCTGAGTGGAGCAGTGGCTGGAGGCCAGGGACAGGCTTTAGGTCAAGACCTTGGCCTCACTTGCCCAGGAGATGTTAAAAGAATTTTCTGTAGAAAACTTCACAGACCCAAAGAAGTAGATTCCTTGGTGTCTATGAGATAGACATAAGGGCTTCCTGAATTCACTCACCCTGTGTGAGTGGCCTGTGAAAATGTACGTAATGCGTGACGTGACTACGTGCTTTAGTAATGTCACTGCTTAGAATGTGCACACTGGACGCTGTCCCAGTAGAAGATCCGGAGAGAAGCCTTGGGCCCTCACGGGTTTAATGTGGCCACAAACAAAATGCTACTGGCATCAAAGTACAAACTGAAGAGCTGAGTTAACTGCAAGGTGCTTCCTGTGCAGGCCGGGGACATGTGAGGCCTTCAGAATACTTGTGGGATCTGCAAGTCCTTGCAGGGGCTTTGTGATGTGTTCTGCAAAATTAACTTATTTCTCCTTTTATGACAAAAATAGAAATTCAGCTTGAGATGCACAAACTCTTAACTTGTGTTACCACTAGAGGCTTTTTTCATAAGCCACACCCTTGAACTTGTATTCACTCTCCGAGAATTTATTATACTTAAATAAATATGCTCATCTACAAACTGCTTTACATGGCTTCAGGGTAAATCCTGAGGGGATCTGACTGACCTTGTTAGATACAAAAGTTACATTTTTTGTTATACAGGTCTTGCTTCATCTTGGTCTCAACCATTCAGCAGAAAAGACTAACCATGGGTTGTTAAAAATACAGCCATATTAATATGCTGAGCTGTAAAAAGCTCAAGTCAGCAACTTCTGACATGGCCAGTTGTGCTGACAACCCACTACTGTTATGGACTATTGAACTATATTGGGTTATTTTGATAAATTCATGCACCTACAATATTTGAATAGCAATGGAACACCCATCTCTGACAAAATAAAACAAACAAGGCGGATATAAGTGAAGGACCATTATGTAGTGAAAAAAATAGGATAGATATATAGCTACGTTCTCTTAGTTCAATGAGAAGAAAAATTTTTACTAATAGTGTTTAGACAAG
>PVKN010023714.1:0-14692 GCA_004027915.1 Capromys pilorides
AGGATAACAAGGCGTAATACTGAAACCATGTTAGGAATACCTATCATTCTAGTCTCCTAAAGGTGTATTGCTTCTAATGTCATATCAATTATTACTATACTCTCTCAAGTAAATTTTTTTTTTAAAAAAAGATAATAGAAGAGAATAAGAGACAAAGAAAAAATGCCATAGGTATGTATCACTATAACTTTATAAATGGTCAAATTCCTAAATTTCTGTGTAAAAATGCCTAATTATTTTTTTTTATATTCTATAGGGATTTAAAGTTTAGAATATCAATTGATGGAAAATACCTGTTTCATGTTATGTTTAAGGCATTTGATATTCAGAAAGATAGTGATGTTAAGCTCAAGTACCTATGTTATAGGGAATAATATCATTAAGCTTCCCTTCTGGAGGGTTAACAACTTAAGTTTGTGGACCAAAAATTTAGAAAAAAAGAAGGGCTACAAGGATAGCAAATATTTTGGCCCTTGCCCTTTAGGGTCAGTGAGGACTCAGGACATAAGAGAACCAGTACTGTAACACCCTATGACTCAGTGGTGTCCTAAATTTTCTGTTCAAGATTATGGGGCTACAGAGGAAAGGGATCAATAATGTATAGTTTGCCTAAGAAGAGTCTCCTAGAGAGAAAACATTCTCTCAGGCTTCCACAGAGAATAAAATTGTCAAGCAATGGCTGTGACTCATCCAGTTGGCTAACACTGACAAAAGTTCTACAAAACACTGTACATGGTTTCAGGGTAAATCCTGAGGGGATTTGACTGAACTTGTCAGATACAAAAGTTACATTTTTTATTATAGGTCTTGTTTTACCTTGGTCTTAACCATCCAACAGAAAAGTTTAACCACAAGGTATAGAAAGGAAAGCCATATTAATATGCTGAGCTGTAAAGGCTCAAATCAACAGCCTCCAATATTGCCAGATGAACTGATAACCCATTACTATTATGGACTATTGGACTATATATATAGCTACTTTCTCTTTATTCGATGGAAAGATTTGTACTAAAAGTGTTTAGACAAGATACCTTGTCTGTATCTTGTACTCTGGACAACTACTCTGAAGACAACAATATGTAATGTATTAATTATTGTATCTGTCCTCCTAACCTGTTGCGAAACTGTTTTATTGCTATTTTTTCTCATTAATATTAATAAAGATAAAAAATATTTGACTAGTATTTAGAGTGGACCTAGGCCTGTGAGTTGGTTCTATGAACATATCTGAGGGCAGAAGAGTTCTAAAGAGTTGAGTATTCTTTAGTTCTATACTTCTGTGGCCAATTTTCTGGCATTTTTCTCAGCCTGGCTTATGTGTGACTTCTGTCATCTGAAAAGATGTTGTCATATCCGAGGCAATACATACCTCAGCTCCTGGCATGTGTACCTAGGCAGTGTATAAAAACAAGGGGATTAGTTCAAGTCTGATTTTGGCTTCCCCTCTTAGCCAAGAGCTAGACATGTGAAGGCACAGTCCAAACTACTGATGTCTCAATGTGCAGTTCTTGCTCTTGACACAGGAGTGATCCCAAGCATTGATCTACTCATTTGGGGTGGTCTATTGGATTTGTCAGGATGAGCAATCAGCTTTCTGGAGAGATGGAGATACTTTTATTTTGAACAGCATGAAAATGGTGACCATGACCAAATACCTGAGACAGTCAAGTTAGAAGAGGAAAGACTTATCTAACAGTTTCATAGGTGCCAGTCTATGGTTGGCTCTCTCCATTGCTTTGGGCTTAGGATAAGGCAGGAATATCATGACAGAAGAGCATAGAAGATGAAAGCTGCTCACCTCATCCCATGGAAGCAGAGAGACCAAGAGAACCTCATGAGAGGCTCAATGACCAAGCTTAGGGCCGGGAAGATAGCTTAGTAGAATAAGTGCTTGCCTGGCAAACAGGGGTCTGAGTTGTTCAATCCCCGGTACGAGAAAAAAAAAAAAAAAAAAAAAAAAAAAAAAAAAAAAAAAAAAAAAAAAAAAAAAAAAAAGACAAGGCATAGTCCTCAGGTCATGACCTCGTGATTCACTCTTTCATACCATCAGATTATGGCCTCATCAGTAGAATGACCTATTGGTCAAATTGGAGCCCTTATGACCTAGCTATTTTTGGAAGTATGCAGACATGTCCAGGAGTATGCTTTACTTATTTTCTAGGTGTCACAACCCAATCAAGTTGACAAGATTAATCATCACAGACAATCTTCTTAGAAGATGTTTGTATCTCAGCTGGAATCATATGTAGCTAGTACAGAATTAATACCAAATCAGAGAAGCATATGTTCCTCTAGCTTGTGGCCAGGATACACAAGTGTGTTAAGCATAGTTTTTCAAGGCCATCTTCCCAAATCACTGCAGTTCTAATTCTACTTCCAAAAGAGCAATCGTGCACTGTTCCCAGAAAAACCTCCTTCCCTGTGGGAGATGCCTGTGCCTGAAAATTGTACAGTACTATGAGCAAGTGCCCAAACCTGTTTGCTTATGCAATGACGTTGCGCTGAAAGACCTTCACATAGTTAGGTTGGTCCTAACCAATCTACAGAATGTCGAAAATTTGGCCAAGGTATCCACAGTAAATAGAAATGTGAGCAGTACATTTTGCAAGGGTCTATTCTCAAAATCATTCTCAAGTGTGCTGGTGGACCCTCCAGTGAGCCTGTCACATCATTTCCAACTTCACAGAGTTAGAAATGCCTTTGCTTGATAAAGATTCCATTTATACATACAACATTCTAAAGTGATGCAAAAAAATGTGTCTTCGGTCTGTTTTCTGGACCAAGTTGTGTTTCTTGGGTTAAAAGGTAGCCTCACAAAGACCTAGGTGTTCCTTTCTTCTTGCTATCCTGGCAGCAATTGAACTCTGCTTACAACATCAGCAGAGGCTTCTCTACACATGAAGGAGTAAGAGAGGTGCTGCAGGAGTGTTTGCTATTGATGATGGAGATAAATGTCCATACCATTTTACTGTAAAAGATATAATTACTTGCAGGAATTCAGAAAAATGAGCTTACATTTGAAAACTCAATTGCTGAGGCTGGGGAGATAGCTCAGAGGCGTAAGTACCTACCTAGTAAGCACAAGGACAGGAGTTTGATTTCCCAGCCCTGTATGCCACATGATCTTGGCCCTGGATCCCTGGGTGTGCCATCTCAGCCCCAGATCCCCATGCACTCACCCTGTTCAGCCTGGGAACCAGTTGTGATGTCACACACCTGTAATCCCAGCACTTGGGAGGTTTAGACAGGGAGATCTCTGCGAATTCGAGACCAGCCTGAGAGCTACAAAAGTGAGTACAAGGCTAGCCCAAACGGCATAGCAAGACCCTGCAAACAAAACAAAACAAAATAAACAAAAAAAACCTTAATTGCCTTTCTCAATTCCACCACTCATCTTCCTGTCCTTTCATTCAGGTGTTGGGGCTGGGGTGGACCAGTGAGATACACACCTCTATTGATCAAATAAAATAGTAACAGCAGCCAGGACAAAGGATATTTTCAGCCTGATTATCCAGGGTTCGTGGCTCTAGCCTGTCTCAAAAGACGGCCTACTAGAGCATTTTATCTTTTTTTTTTTTTTTTCAAAATGGCCCTTTGCAGTAGTCACATCCATATCTCAGACTTGCTGTGTTTCCTTTGCAAAGATTGTTATTCCTCTTGTATCGTATTTGCTAATTAGGAAGATACAGAAGATCTCTAAGGATCTTTCTGATTTTAGCCTATGGCGACTTCCTATAAAAGATTTCCTTCGATTTGATTAAAATTTCTGAGCAGGCTTCCCAATCAAATTAAAGGGTCTGGAAATATGAGCTGCAGAGATCAATTACCCCATCTAGTGGGAACACATGGAGCTACCACCGTAGCAGTAGAGGGAAATTAACAAGGGGACAGGAATTCAGGCAAGAGTCCTTGCTGTCCATGCTCTGAGGGTGGTGCTGGTGGTGGTGGTGGTGGTGTGTGCGTGTGCCTGCGTGTGCATAAGATGTGTGTGTATGTGTGTGTGCATGTGTGCGTGTGTGTGTGTGTGTGTGTGTGTGTGTGTGTTCCCCAGCGCCCTTCCTCATTCAGAAGCTCCAAGATCCTCTGCTTTCTCTGTAACTGCACCAGGCGGTGGGCAGCCAGAAAGCAGCTCCATCTAGGGGAAGGAAAACAACCCTCCTCTGTTCGGGAGGGTCTACCATGTGACTCTCTCCAGAGAAAGGGATGTTTGAGCCAGTAGAGGAAGCAGTCAGCATGGGCCACAGGAGTACAGGCATTTTGTGTGCTGAAAAGCCACAGCTATGGGGGTGGGGAGGTGCTAGGCAGAGGAGGGCACTCTCAAAGCGCCTTGGCTCCTGATGCCCTCAGGAATCTATGCTCCTAGCTAGCTGAGGGATTTTGCAGTTTCTTTTCCTAAAGCTTGATCCTGCTTGGCGGGAATGGCTTCCTGCTGCAAAGCCCCACCAGTCCTCCAAGTGGCAGAGTAAAAGTGTTTCTTTTCACACAGTTCCCATCTAATCTCCATGTCACCTGACCCCCTTGTGCATGTACCCCACTGCCCATTATGAGCCTCCTGGCTCTGTCTAGGACTGCCTCCTTGTTTGCATATAGCTTTCTATTGAAAGGCCACCTCCTTGGGGGCTGCCTGCTATCGTCATTGTTCATCACATTACCCCTACTGCCTGGCCCCTACTGCCAGGAAGCAGTCTCATAAATTGACCTCAGTGGTCCTTGTATCCTCATTGTTTCTCTCTGTTGGGCAGGGCTCTGTGTTGTTTGGAGTGTGGGCCAAGGTAGATGGTCCTGCATTGGGGTGCAGAATGAGGAAGCTTGAGCCAGAGGCTGGAGGTAGTGGTGGAACAGGCCTGGGCAGGCCACTCTCTGTGGGCCTGGGAGCATTTTATTCTTCTCTATGGAAAGTCTCAGGGCTGCTGCCATTTACCATTTCTGAGGTTGTTAGGGAAATCATAGCAGTGCAAAGCATGTGTGAATGCAAAGTGTTCTCCAGAGCAGCTTCATTTCCATTTGCTCAGTTCTACTTACTTCAAGAGGACTTCCTCTCACAGAGCCTTGATTGAGAGGACTGAAGCTGTGGAACACTGCAAACATCAGAGAAGAGCTGCCTTGGAGGTTCCTGCGTTCAAGGACCTGGAGCTTGGCACATGTTGGAATCCACAGAGCAGTGTTTTGCCAAATGCCTAAGCCTCATCCCCAAAGACTATGATTTACTTGGGCAGCATGGGGCCCAGCCATAGGTGCTCTAAGAAGCATGCTAGATGATTCTAATGTGCACCTGAGGTGGAGGACCAGGAGCAAATCTACTCCTTGCTTCTGATTAAACAGATTTGGAAGAAAACAGTGCTGACCTCCCCAGGTGAGCAGCCTTCAGTCCTTTCTGTATATGATATACAGTCCTTTCTGTATATGATAGTTTCCAGGTGCAACAGCGGTATTGTCCCCAGTGGAACCGACTCGGACAGAGACAGTTCTCTTGCACTGCAGACAGAAAGGAAGAGCTACTACACTCACAGCCCAGGGTCTGTGAGCAGCTTGGGTAGGGGTGGAGCAGGAGTGGCTCAGCACGCATGTGTAGGCTGAGCACATGGAAGGCATTCTTAGGTGGATAGAATTCTGGTGAAGTGCTGTATGCTTGGGCTTTGACCACAGTGTCAGGTGGGCTGCTTCAGGGGGAGAAAGATGGCCAGGTGCTGGGCATAGTCCACACACTCTGGGGCAAGAGAGAAATGCAGAGCCTAGCAAGGAACAATTTTGTTTGTGTTTGAGGGAACACAGAAGGCTCACTTATTTCCAGATGGGACATAACACACAGATGTAGAAGGAATGAGTCATCCTTTGGTGGAAAAGTCAGTTTACTGTGTAGCAGGACCCTGGCGCTCACAGATACAGACAGTAGTCTGTAATCCTGCTGATCCCTGGGACTGTGCACTCCCCACAGCCCACAGGATATGAAGGGTCCACCTCTATAGCTGAGCATCTAAGGTTCAGTTCTTTATTATGGAGCATCATTTAGAAGTCTACCCTAGAGCATGATTTTGGCTAATTAACCAGTATAAGCACATACACTATTTATCAATGTAAATAATTTGTATAATGGGCTTGCTTAATTTCCACATTCACTTTCCGTAGTTTTCAGGATAACAAAGAGCTACATAGGCTACACACACACACACACACACACACACACACACACATTTCTCTTATGGAACAAGGTATTTGACTTTTGCTGTTCTCACCCCTTCCTTCCACCCATCCCTTCCAGCTATCCCACCATGTGCAGGGGTCACTTTGCCCCCATGCCTCCATCAAAGGAGAAGCAGGGACAGCAAGGACTAGAGACCGAGACACTGCCTTGTACGTCACCTAGTACATGGCAGGCAAATAGGAACCAGAGCCAGGTTGGGACTTGGAGGTCTGGTATTTTCACAGAAGATTATCCTAGTTGTGGTGGTTGTGCAGGACTTCAAAGTCATGGAGGTCACCCGTGCAATATCTGAGTAAATAATAACATATAACAGGATGCAATGGAGTTGGGTGGTTTTTTATCCAAAGAAAGTTGCACACACACTGAGTCAAGAGTTAATTCAAGTCATATAACCAGTTAAACTTTTAAAAAAAATTTTAATTTCATTAGTACATGTTCACAGTGTAGTTACACTCATTGTGGGGAGTGGATACATGTGTATGCAACACATGCATCTTAACTCTTTTTATTTCCCTTCCAGCCCCTTCCTACCCTCTTCCTCTGTCTCTATGTCCTCTTCCCTCTTGCCAAAGCTCTACCTCCCTGTGTCCTGTTCAGCTTCTCAGATCAAATGTGGAAAAAGATAAGGACAGTTTTTGTTTGTTTCTGATAATAATTTCTTTCTATCTCAAGGTACATCAAAAATATATCATGGAGATATGATACATTCAAGAACTAATCTATCAAAGATAACTTTTACTTTTCAAGTACCTAGGAATCCGTGCCTATTGAAGATTTCCTATCATCTCAGTTTCAACTTCTTTTAACATTTTTGTAAATAAAATAGACTTGATAACTATTCTCAGTAGAAGCTGATTCCACTCTGTAGTGCTGAAATGACACTTGCACCAAGAACTACAAATGGAGAGAAGGGTTACAAAGAGCCAGCAAAAGGACTGCAGTGAGTCAGACTAGGCACAGCTATCAGGGTTATGAAGCACACTTCGTGACTTGGTACAGTGCTCCACTCATACCACAAGTGAGTTAACACTTCCCAGTGAACACCCCCACTTCTCTCCAAGAATGATCTTGCTTTTCTAAATAATGTGGTCACTTACTTATAAATAGACTTGATGAAGTTAAATTTTCCCTGTTAAGAAAGACATACATGGTAGGAATCTTGAATGAAGTGTTTTTATCAGCTGCTTGGTTTTCCTTAATTAAGGGGGAGATGAAAATGTCCACAACTACTCTGCAGCTCACAGGGTATAACACTATATAATGAGTACATCGAAACCTTCTATTGTGGGTAATGTGTTCTGTGAGTGTTCCACAAGGAGGCAAAGCTTCCTAATAAATTTTGACCGAAGTGAGCAATATCTTACAATACCAGTAGTATGTGATGCCGAATATCACATATGAGTCAATGGTCCCCGCCCCCCCCCGCCCCAACTTTGGGTCAGAGTGGTAAGTTGCAGAGAAAGAGCCTCTCTGAGAGTCACCATTTAGATGCTGGAATATAACAATGTGGGGAAGATAAGGAGGGAAGTGCATGTCCTGGAGGCAGGAAAGGTCTGAGGCATAAATTGAAGCCCACAAAGAGAGTAAAGACAGAAACTTCAAAGAAGAAGAAGAAGGAGGTAACTGGTGGCGCCTTCTACCTGAGATGGGGCTCACTGTACAAAAGAAGCAATTCAGACCTGTAGACACATGGTGATTGCTGGAGATCCAAGAGACCACCACAGAGAGTTGCAGCAGTGGAGGGGAGCAGTGGACATGAAGGACTACACCAGCTGTTGGTGAATGTGGAGGGCTCAGTTGTTCCTCGATGGAGGTAATTGGCCAGCTCAGTTGAGCTTAGAAATGAGTGGCTGTTTGCTCCATCTAGTGGCTCCCAGCTAGGCTCAGGCCCATGAAAGAAACACTGGCAGCTGTAAGCCAAATGAATCTGGTCTTGGTCAGAAGGTGCAGGTCCACTCAGCTTATTCACTACCCCACAAGAAGGTACTGCTGCCTTGCTGGGATAAGTCAACATGGATTAGGACTCTGTCTCTACATGTTGTCTACCAATGACAGCAGAGATAAACCTGAAAATAGATAAGTATATTCTCTCTCTCTCTCTCTCTCTCTCTCTCTCTCTCTCTCTCTCTCCCTCCCTCCCTCCCTCTCTCTCTCTCAATATTGTGGTGGAGGTAATTTTGTTTTAGTTTTTCTGTCTTTCATTTTGCTTATATGAGTGTGAAGGTAGTTTTTAAGCTCTTTGTGATTCTTGTTCTGTTCTGTTCTTTTTAATCTCTTCCTTCTCACTTTCCCTTCAATCTTTTACAACATTTTTCTAACAGTATAATTCCCCTTTGCCTTCCAGCCTTACTTCTAATCCCTTCCTCTTCTTGTACTTCTCTGTTTTCTCCCTAGCCCATTTTACTTTATGTTTTTTCTTGATAATGATGAATCTTTTATTTTATTTTTTATGTATTACATTTTTAATTACTTTTAATAAGAAATTACAATGTGACAGTTTCAAAACACGTTAGTAGTGCATTCACTATAATTGATACAATGCATATTGTTGTCCTCATTGTAGTTATACAGGGCACAGGGTGTACACATGATAAATTTTCTAATGGTTGTTGGTACAATAGATTTCTTCTCTTTGATCTAAGACAAGGTAGCTGTATACATAATCAAATGTTCCATAATTGCAGTGTGTTACTGGTGAAACTGGCAATGTTGGAAGCTGTTGTTTTGAGCCTTTTACAGCTCAGCATACTAAACTACCCTTACGTTGTATGCGACATGTTTAAGCTTTTCTGCTGGGTGGCTAAGGGTGAGTTAAAGCAAGATCTGTATAACAAAACATGTATTTTTTGTATCTCTCAAGGTCAGTCAAATCCCCTCATGATTTACTTTGGAACCATGTACAGTACTTTGTAGAAATGTCAGTGTCAGCTGACTGGATGAGTCACAGCCATTGCTTGACCAGTTTGCTCTCTGTGAAAGCATAAGAGAATGTTTTCTCTCTACATAACTTTCCTTAGGCACACTATATACCTTCAATCCCTTTCCTCTGTGGTCCCTTAATCTCCTTGTACAGAAAATTTGGGAAACCACTGAGTTATAGGATATTACAGCACAGGTTCGGTTCTGTCCTGAGTCCTCACTGACCTTGAAGGGCTAGGGCCCAAATATTGGCTATCCTTACAGCTCTTTTTTATTTCTCTAATTTTTGGTCTATAAACTTATATTCTTAGCCCTCCAGAAGAAAAGCTTAGTGATACTATTACTCTAAAACATGGGTACTTGAGCTTACTATCACTGTCTTTCTGAATATCAAATATCTTAGACTTGGAATTGGTATTTTCCATGAATCATTGATATTCTAATAAATCTCTATGGAATGTGATAAAAGAAATTACACATTTTTACACAGATATTTAGAAATATAAGCCTGTACCAAATTTTAGCCTGTCCATCCTTCGACATTTTTCCTAGTCTCTTACTTTCATTTAATATCCTTTTTTGTTTTCTTGCAAACCATTTACTTGAGAGAGAGAGTATAACAGTAACTGAAATTACATTAGCAGCAGTGCACATCCAAAAGACCAGAATGACAGGCATTCCAAGCATAGTTTTAGGGTTACATATTGCTATCATCAGTGTCAGAAACCTTTTGAGGTCTCTTAGGACCCTCATCTAATTCATCCTGTGCATATAAGTATGTAGTTTTGCTCCTGCTGTTTCCTCCTTTTTGTTTCCAGTCACTTTGCTGTTTAACCCTTAAGTCTTTGATTTCCATTCAGCTGTGTTATGCCTCTCCACTTTTATTTCTTCTTTTTAGTTCTTATACTAGGGAGATTATATGATATTTACACATGTAGGCCTGGTTTATTTCACTTATGAATATATGTTCAAGATACATACATTTATATATGAAGTCTTCTAGTTTATCATTCTTTATAGCTGAGTAATATTCCATTGCATAAAGACACCACATCTTTTTCAACCATTCCTCATATGATGGGCATTTTGGTTGTTTCCAAGATTTGGCTATTATGAATCGGAGTGTTATAAACATAGGTGCACAGATATCACTATGGTATGATATTTTCAGTTCTTCTGGGAAAATTCCCTGCAGGGGGATAATAGCTGGATTGAAGGGGATTTCTAACTCTAGTTTTTTAAGGAGCCTCCACACCACTTTCCATAATGGTTGCACCAGTCTATTCCCACCAGCAGTGGAGAAGTGTTCCTTTTTCTCCACAGCCTCTCCAACATTTGTTGTTGGTTGATTTCTTTATGGTAGCCATTCTTTCTGGGGTGAGATGGCATCTAAGTGTTGTTTTAATTTGCATTTCACAAATGGCTAGTGATGTGGAGCATTTCTTTATGTGTTTGTAGGTTTCTTGAATTTCTTTCTCTAAGAAGTGTGTGTTCATCTCATATTTCCATTTCTGGATTGGATCTTTGAATTTTGGGATGTTAATGGATTTTAGTTCTTTATAAATTCTAGATAGAAGACCTTTGTCTGAATACTTATTAGTTAAAATCTTTTCCAAATTTGTGGGTTGTCTTCTCACTCTGTTGTTAATTTCTTTTGAGGTGAAAAATTTCTTAGCTACAGGAGGTCCCAGTTGTTGATTGTTTCAACTGTCAAACATACATTATTTTTTGTTTTTTAAAATACTTTTAATAAGAGATAGCAATATGATAGTTTAAAAACACATTAGTGGTACATTCACAATAATTGATACATTGTATATTGTTATCCTCGAGCACAGGGTGTAGATGTGATAAATTTTCTAATCAATATTGGTAAAGAAAGAAAACATTTTTTCTCTTAGAACTAAGAGGAAGTAGTTGTATACATAGTCCAATGTTCCATAATTGCAGAGGGTTACTGGTGAAACAGGCAATATTGGAGGCTGTTGGTTTAAGCCTCTTACAGCTCATCACACTAATCTAGTTCTGCATTCTGTGCCTCATAATTAAGCTTTTCTGCTGGGGGATCGAGGGCAAGTTAAATCAAGAGCTTTATAACAAAATATTCATCTTTTGTATCTTCCAAGGTCAAATCCCCTCAGGATTAACTTTGGAACCATGTACAGTGCTTTGTAGAACTGTTGTCAGTGTCAGCCATTGGGAGAAGTCACGGCCAGTGCTTGACCAGTTTGCTCTCTGTGAAAGCCTGAGAAAATGTTTTTTCTCCAGGTGACTCCTTAGACACACTATACTTCATCTATCCCTTTCCTCTGAGGTCCCATAATCTCCTTGAACAGAAAATTTGGGAAACCCCTGAATTATAGAATGTTATAGCACAGGTTTTCTAATGTCCTGAGTCCTCACTGACCTTGAAGGCTTAGGGCCAAAATGTTGGCTGTCCTCTTAGCCCTTCTTTTTCTCCAATTTTTGATCTGTTTACTTACATTCTCAACCCTCCAGCAGAGAATCTTTGTGACACTATTACTCTATAATATAGATAATGAGCTAAACATCATTGTCTTTCTGAATATCAAACATCTTAGACTTAGCTTGAAATTGGTATTTTCCGTCAATCATTGATATTCTAATAAATCTCTATGGAATGTGATAAGAGCTGTTACACCTTTTTACATAACATTTAGAAATCCAAGAAGGTACAAAATTGTAGCCTGTCAAATGTGTGGCATTTTGCCTAGTCTATTACTCTCAATTAATACTCCTTTTTGTTTCTTTCTTAACCAACCATTTACTTGACAGAGAGTATAGCTATAACTGAGTTTACATTAGGAGCAGTCCACATCTAAAAGACCAGAATGACAAGAATTCCAGGCATAGTTTTAGTGTTGCAATGTGAAGAACCTTTTGAAGGTTCTTAGGACCAATATCCAATTTATCCTGTGTACATAAGTTCATGGTTTTGCTCCTTCTATGTTTCCTCTCTTTTCTGCCTGCAGTCACTTTGTTTGATCCATAAGTCTTTGATTTCCATTCAGCTGTGTTATGCCTTTCCATTTTTATTTCTTCTTTAGAGTTCTTACACTAGGGAGACTATACGATATTTACACACGTACGTCTGGTTTATTTCACTTATGAATATATGTTCAATATATATCCATTTATATATGAAGTCTTCTAGTTTATCATTCTTTATAGCTGAGTAATATTCCATGGTATAAAAGTACTATATCTTTTTCAATCATTCTTTGAATGATGGGCATTTTGGTTGTTTCCAAGATTTGGCTGTTATAAATTGTGCTGAATATATATATATATATATTTGAACAGATATCACTATGGTATGATGTTTTCAGTTCTTCTGAGAATATTCCCAGTAGGAGGATAGCTGGATTGAATGGGATTTCCAGGTTTAGTGTTTTAAGGAGCCTCCATACTGCTTTCCATAATGGTTGCACCAATCTGCATTCCCACCAGCAGTGGAGAAGGGTTCCTTTTTCCCCACAGCCTCTCCAACATTTGTTGTTGGTTGATTTCTTTATGGTAGCCATTCTTTCTGCGGTGAGATGGCATCTAAGTGTTGTTTTAATTTGCATTCCATGGATGGCTATCGATGTGGAGCATTTCTTCACGTAGTTATAGGATTGGTGAATTTCTTTCTCTAAGAAGTATGTGTTCATCTCAGGTGCTCATTTCTGAATTGGGTCTTTCAATTTTGTTACCTTAATGGATTTCAGTTCTTTATAAATTCTCGATAGAAGTCCTTTGTGTGAAAACTTATTAGTTAAAATCTTTTCGAAATTTGTGGGTTGTCTTTTCACTCTGTTGGTAATTTCTTTTGACATGCAAAAACTTCTTAGCCGGAGGTAATCCCATTTGTTGATCCTTTCAAGTGTTAAACGTGCATTTTGATTTTTGTCCATGAACTTTTTTCCTACCCCAATGTCTTCAAGATTTTCTCCCACATTCTCCTCCAGGAGATTTAATGTTTCTCTTTTAATATTTAGATTTTAATCCATTTTGACTTTAGTTTAGTGCATGGTGATAGGCCTGGGTCAAGTTTTAGTTTTTGGCATGTAGAGAGCCAGTTTTTCCAGCACCATTTGTTAAAGAGGCTATTTTTCTTCTAGTGAGCGTGTTTGGCTCCTTTGTGGAAGATAAGGTGGCTGAATGTGTTTGTATTTGCTTCTGCATCTTCTAATCTATTCCATTGATCCTCAGGTCTATTTTTTTTCTTTCTTTTTTTTTTTTTTTCCAATATCATGCTCATTTTGTCACTGTAGCTTTGTAGTATAATTTTCGGTTAGGAATTGTAATGCCTTACCTTTGCCTTACCTCCTGCCTTACCTTTGTTGCCCAGGATTGTCTTTGCAATTCTGAGTCTTTTTAGATTCCAAATAAATTTTAGGAAGGACTTCTCCAGGTCTGTGAGGTATGTTGATGGTATTTTGATAGGGACTGCATTAAATCTGTATAACAATTTAGAGAGCATGGCCATCTTCACAATGTTGATTCTTCCTATCTAGGAGCGGGGAATATCTGTCCATTTTCTGAAATCTCTAGCATCATTTTTCAGAGTACTGTAGTTTTCATTGAAAAGCTCTTTTACTTCTTTAGTTAGGCTAATTCCTAAGTATTTCATTTTCTTCTGTGCTATTGTAAAAGGTACTGTTTCTCTAATTTCTATCACAGTGGGTTTGCTATCTGTATAGAGGAATGCCATTGACTTTTGTGTGCTGACTGTGTAACCTGCTATGCTACTGAATTTGTGTATTAATTCTAGTAGCTTGTTCATGGAGTTTTTGAGGTCTTCCAAATAAATTATCATGTCACCTACAAATAATGATAATTTAACTTTTTCTTTACCTATTTTTATTCTTTTTATTTCTCTCTCTTGTCTAATGGCTCTAGATAAGGATTCCAGAACTACATTGTATAGGAGTGATGATAGAGGACATCCTTGTCTTGTACCAGATATGAGAGTAAAAGACTTCAGTTTTTCCTCATTTAGAATTATGTTAGCTGTTGGATTGTCATGGATGACTTTTATCAGATTGAGGTAGAGGCCCTATAATCCAAGTTTCTGCAGAATTTTGAACATGAATGAGTATTGGACTTTGTCAAAAGCTCTTTCTGCATCAATTGAGATAATCATATAATTTTTGGCTTTAGCTCTATTGATACAGTGTACTACATTTATAGATTTGCATATATTGAACCATCCTTGCATCCGTGGAATGAATCCTATCTAGTCATGGTGTATAATCTTCTTGATTATTTGTTGTATTCTTGTGGTGAGGATTTCATTCAGAATTATTGCATCTTTGTTCATGACAGAAATTGGTCTGTAGTTCTCTTTTTTAGTTGCATCTCTCTCTGGTTTTGGTATCAGTATAATACTTGCCTCTAGGAATGATTTTGGGAGGATTGCTTCCTTTTCAATTTCATTGAAGAGTTTGAGGAGTATTGGGCTTATTTTTTTTTTATAAATTTCTTGTAGAATTCAGTGGTGAATCCTTCCTGGGCTTTTCTTTGTCAGCTGGCTTTTTATTACATTTCGTATTTCATTTACTGTTA